>JAUMHI010000264.1:11795-24384 GCA_032359435.1 Enteromius unitaeniatus | reverse complement strand
AGTATAATCAAACACAGCTGGACTCAAATAAAGGTGTAGAACCATCTCAAGGATGATCAGAAGAAATGGACAGCACCCGAGTTAAATATATGAGTGTCAAATATATGAGGGTCTGAATACTTAGGACCATGTGATATTTCAGTTTTTCTTTGTTAATCTGCAAAAATGTCAACAATACTGTTTTTTTGTCAATATGAGGTGCTGTGTGTACATTAATGAAGAAAAAAATGAGCTTTTAGCAAATGGCTCCAATACAACAAAGAGTGAAAATTTAAGGAGGTCTGAATACTTTGTACCCACTGTAGATCTTATTGACTTTGACATTTTCTTCCTACATTGCTAAATTAAGCTAATATTTGCCCCCCTCGATTAATCTTTCTGACACTTTGTCACATCGTTTTTAATTAAAGCAAGATAAAAGCAAATAATTGGACACTGCATCGTGCATGTTTTGACATGGCCTCATTTCTTTTGAAGCAGCTTTCCATCCTAAGCTGACTCTTTCTGTGTCAATCTCTCTTTTAGGAGCAGTACATATTCATCCATGATGCCATACTAGAGGCCTGTCTGTGCGGAGAGACCGCCATCCCCATCAGCGAGTTTGCGCTCACCTATAAGGACATGTTGAGTGTGGATTCTCAGACAAACACTTCTCAGCTGCGAGAAGAGTTTCAGGTCAGTGAATGAACTAAGGACAAAATACTATAAAATAATATTTTCACTTTCTTTGTTGGCCATGGAGTCGCTGAAGTGGTTAGCAAAAATCTAGTGCGTCGCTAACCAGACTGGTTTCATGTTTTTTAGTCACTTAGGCATCATGTTCGTTAATACTTTACCAGCCAAAAGTGTTGAATAAAAATAAAACAAAAAAAACAACACACTAAAAACGTCCCTAGTAAATATTGCATATATTTAAAATACATTTATTTCATACTAAGCATAGTTCAAATCTATTAACATGTTTACTGACAGATAACTTGAGACCCACTGATTAATTAAACTTTATTTGGAGTAGTACTTGTGCACAATGAATATTTCACAAGTTTGTACTTGTCGGTAATTAGATATATAAGCGAATCTTGTTTGGCGTGCTGCCCAGGTAGAATACTCAGGTTTAGGAGGGCTGCTGAGCCCTAGGGTGAACAACCCTAAAGGCTCGGGAGAGGAAAGAGGCAGACAGCCAGTTCCTAACCCTGAGTGCTTCCCCTGATGAAAATAAGGAGATACGGAAGGAAGGAGATCTGATTATTTATAGGGCGAGGCTAGAGATCTGATACGTGGATAAGATAAGTGGAAGATTGGAGAGGCGGAGATCGGTAATGATTACCTACGCACACTCTTCCCGAAATTGGTTTTATAAAATACATTTATTATTAATGCTAAAATGTGTGTTTATGTCACTTTTAATGAGGATTGTGTAATAATGTTCTTTTAAATGCACTATATTGAAAGTGTACCTAAAGTGTATTTGCGATAATTCCACTTAAGTACAATTAAATATACTAAGTATGTCTTTAATTGGACTACTTCTGCACAATTAAAGTGCATTAAAGTTGTTTATGAATAAAAAAACAAACGAACAAATAAATAAATATACAAATATTTGTTGGCCAATACTATGTAATAAATAGCTGAAATTAGCACAAATGTCAGGGCATGTCAAAACATCTCAGGGGCCCCAAAATCACCTCAGACCCCAGAGGAATAAGTACAAACTTAGTTGTTCCAATTTAGCAGACTTTAAGTATACCAGTTTAGTATTAGTTTAGTATACAATTGCAGGGTGTTATGAGCCGATCCTCCGTGGCTCTGTCTGACCGCCATCAGCGGGAACCTTCGCCCGAATATTAATGTTCCTACCCGGACTCTAATTCATCACACAGGGCATGTTATTAAGTATATAAAAACGAAAATTTCTTTTTAGTAGACTGAGCATTAAATAAATACATTTTAAATACATTTAAGTATAGTTATTTTGTATAAGGGGGTTAGTTTTGGTAAGAAATTTTAGAGAAATAAAAAAACAAATATTACTTTTTTACTAAATTATAAATAAATAAATACAATTAATATTTTTTAATATGTTATGGTTACCACATAAAAATTAGTGTCAGCAATAAGAATGATTTCTAAAAGATTATGTGACACTGAAGACTGGAGTAATGATGCTTGTCACAAATGAGGCGAAGCAGAGACGGAGAGGCATTCGGATTCAATTGCACACAGTTTAATAAACAGAGTCAGAATACACACGGGCAGGGTCGACAACGGCAAACGGGTACATCCAAGGCAAAGTCATAAGAATGAATCAGTAAGAGTAGCGTAGGTCTGCAACGGAAAATCCAATACAAAGAAGACATCTGGGGCATTTATACATGTCAAATTGGGTGGAGACAACAACGAAACAGCATGAAAACCAAAGAGCAGGGCAGAAACATGAATGAGCACTCGTGAACACACATAAGATGGGCGGAGACATGATGAAAGTCCAGGATAAACACAAACACATAAAACACAGATTATAAGACAGATGCTGGAGTGCCATCCATAGCTGTGCTGGCACATCCAGCTGAACGTTACAATGCTGAATATTCAGCTTTGATCACAGGAATAAAATGCCTTTTAAACCATATAAAGAAGCCGGTTCTTATAAGTTGCACTATTATTTTCCTTTTCAGCTAAAGTCATGTGCGCTTATGAGTTCCACTGTAATTTTATTCACAAGATTCTCACAAATCTCTCAAGCTGTGAATAGAGCCACTGATTACATTTTTGAAAAAAAAATGCACTCTTTCTATTTATTTTTTCCAGTAAATACAAGGATGTGTACTTTTGTGTGACCCATTAGCTTAGACAACCATTATCATGCCTATTGCTTATTACTTTCTTAGCAAGTCAATATCCAGCAATATTACTGCTGATTGCGCTCTTATTACAGCCCCGTTTAATGTTGTGGACTAATGCACTGCGGATGTCACTTGTTCAAGTACATTGACTGCAATCCATTGCTTAGAACCAGAAAGAGACTGCGTGCTGAGATTGGTCCAAGTGGGAGGTACACCTTCAAATTAAAACAGTTCCCTAAGTGCTCTTAACAAGCAAAACGCCCAAGAACTACTGGAGGAAAACTTCTGACCATTTTAGGAGCATAATATATGCAGAATCGTTTAAGTGAAAAATGAGCTGAGATTGTGTGATGTATGGTGTGTAATTGGAGTTGTCTTTGGGAAAATTAGGAGCACTGATTGAAGCAAGAGATTAAAACCTCATGCATTTTAATTATTTTTCCACTCATTTTTTTTTTGTATACTGTAAGCCGAGAGAGAACACTGTAAAAAGTGGTAATCTGCAGTCCCTACCTAATTTAACCCATTTACATCAGCTTTATTGGTATAAATGAATGTATAAAGCTTCATTCAGACATATTACTTAATATTTGACTTAAAAACACAAGTAAACTTAGAAAACAAGCAAAACAATGTCACATACTGAAATTGAAGAAGGGGTGAATAGTGTACATATTCACACACACACACACAAAGACATAGCACTAGTGTAGAAATCAGACTATCATGAGGCTTGATTTTGTATGCACTTTAGTTTTATGATATTTCCATTGGGGCTTTATGCAAATCATGTCATTTTGTTTCATCCAGGTTAAGTGCTGCATACTAACTCACAGCTCAAACCGTGATGAAGTCAACCAGCTGTAGAGTCTATTTTCATTCGTTTAGAGAGGGTTTAATGAGGTGTTCCCTCACCTTACAGTTCCACTCGCGTGTGTTTTTAGCATTAATCTATTAATGCCGCTCTGAGACTGTGTACCTGTCCCTGTCCTCTTCACAGCCAGTGTAATCTTTATAATCATAATTGTAATGTCCCATTTGTGCTGTCAGAACCAATCAGGATTGAAGCACTTTACCCATCAGTGTAATAATCTGCATAATTCTCAGTCTGATTCATTCACCTCAAGGCTCATAACAGAAGTATTCAAATGTGACCAGTGTGCATTTATTCTCAGCCATTAAGCTTTGTAGACATTATTTGCCTGAGACAAAATTACTTCAGCTTCCAGTGCTTTTCTCTGAATCTATTCTTAGTTCACATACATCTTACAAAATCTGAAAAATGTTAGTAGTTAAAAAAATGGTCATAAAATAGTTTTATTTTATTTTTACATTATTGAATAAGCTTAAATAAGCTATTTCATTTAACAGATGCACAATACAAAATAATAATAATAAGATAATCAAAAAAATATTTTTCTCACTATTAACTAGACTAAGTAAACTTAACTATTAACTTATAAAGTACCTTTATTCTGCTTGACCGTATTTTAGATCCCTTAATCAACCCTACAATGTACCAAAATGAACTGCTTTTTTTTTTTTTACTTTTATTGATATATTTATTTTATTGATTTTTTTAATATTGCTCTTTATGCAATACTGACTGTACAACACAGTCGCATGATCAATTTGTACGTATTCGTACGAGGTGACACAATCGTTGTACGAATTTGTATGAATTAGCCACCTTGTAAAATATGTACGAATTGCCATGAGACTGGGGTGGACTATGTCAAAACAACTTCACAGAATTTGCAACTTTATAAGCTTTACAACTGCCTTACTAAATATCAATAATCAGCAATTTAGAAGCTTTCTGAAAAAAGAAGCAATAGACCAGATCTACACACATGAAGATTTCAGAAGGTTATATGCTGATTCTCGTAATCCATTATGCTAACTAATGATCAATGCAGTGTTGTTTTTGTTAACTAAAACTATGATAATGGCAAAATAACTAGTAACTAGTTATCACACAGAGTCACTACTTATTACACAGAGTTTGTACACTGCATACAACTAGTTAATAGTAAGTACTTAAAGTAAGACTAAAATAAAATAAAGTCGGTCACTTTAGACACTCTACTATAAGTAACTCTGTAACTACATGTTAACTCATTCAATTCTCATTAATTTGCAACTACTTTTCTACTAAATCTCTAATTAGACTATTATGGTAAGTTTACGGTTAGTAGAAAAAGTTGACATATACATGGAAAGATTGTGATAGTCAGTATGTAGTGTGTTGTGGACTCTTCAAAATAAAATGTTAGAAGATATTAAGCAGACAGTCTACTAATGCTCTAATGACTGCTAGTTGACATGTAGTTGCAAAGTTACTTACTGTTACTTACTGTTTTTTTCAAGCACATTGAAAAAAAAATACTAAAATGTAATCAAAGTAAAAAATATAAGTTACAGTACTTCAAAATAATAAATACTATAATTGTTACGAGGGAAGAGATGAGAGGCATGCGGATTTCATGCAAGCTGTTTAATAAACAAACTCAGATGACGATGACGGCAGAACACCAATGGCAGAGGCAGAGCAAAAGAGTAGTCAAAATCCAGGCAACTGTAAATCCAATTAACAAGACAGAAGAATACTAAACACAAACCGAAATACAAGAACCAGGTTTACAGTGCAATGGACCGTGAGGAGACAGACAAACACTTCCGGGTTTTATACAGGTGAAAGTACGTCAAAGGGGTGGAGCAAACAATCAAACACCTAGACAATCAACGAGTGGGTGGAGACATGAGTTAATTGAAGAGAGTCCATGAATGAAAACAGACACAAAACACACACACAGCTTACAGGGAGCTGGATTGCCATGTGCAGGCTGGCACATCCAGCTGATCATGACAATAAAACTAAAAAATCTACTTTTTCTATGTTTTGTGATAGCTGATAATGTGTGCAACAGCCGTGATGTCAAAAAAATAATAATAATAATAATAATAATTCTCCATGTGACAAAATAACAAAATATTATCAACAGTAGTATCATCAAGAAATGTTTACTTTAGACCTTATTTTACTCTTCCTTAAAATTGAATCTGTCTTCTGAGTTTTCCCATGATTGCATTTAAACTCAATTGCTATGCAAAACGTATTCAAAGCAGTGATCTGTCATCTCATGCTCTATGTTTTATTGGCTATAAGAGAATTTCATTCTCCTTTATGGGATTTTACACTTCCATTTTCTTTGTTGGTCATTTTTGCCTCTAGCTATAGCCTGCATAGTTTTATTTCCTCATCCTCTCATTGTCTCAGTTATATCATTGCACATCCTTTGAGTGCATTCAGCCACCCTTTGATCCCTTGTCTTTTCTTTTTGTCTGAATGCTGTCTCTTCAGACTCTGAACTCTGTGACTCCTCACCTGGATGTGGAGGAGTGCAGCGTGTCTTTGCTGCCCCGTAACCGTGAGAAGAACCGGAGCATGGATGTGCTGCCGCCCGACCGCGCGCTGGCGTTTCTTGTCTCCACCGAGGGTGATGGCAACAACTACATAAATGCAGCACTGATGGACAGTTTTCTGCAGCCGGCCACATTTGTGGTGACCCCTCACCCCCTGCCCACCACCACCGCTGACTTCTGGAGACTAGTGTTTGACTACGGCTGTACCTCCATTGTCATGCTCAACCAGCTCAACCAGTCCAACTCGGCCTGGGTAAGACTCACTATGAAATGCACATATATAAACACAAAAAAATACATACCTGTGCAACACAATTTTCTACGTACCTTACTGCATGTTTCGCTATAGTTTCAAAGAGAAATGTCCACTGAGTGGCACTAAAACACTGGTTCAATATATAAACCCTGGTACATTTGTATTATGTCGATATAGGTACATATCGCGGTGGTTCAGAATTTAAATATTCGTGGACTGTTGCTAAGTTAATGCTCTATCATGTTGAAAATATGCCTTACACCAAATCCAGCCCTATACCTACCCAATACTGTAACAAATGCAAAACTGATATGAAGAGGTATTTGTTGATGCAACCGTGTCATTTCAACTTTTAATGTAGATCTGAACTGTTTTGTTAAACCGTAGTTTTTTTTTTTTTTCTTGGCAAAAGCAGATAACTTTCATTTCATGTAAAAAAAAAAAAAAAAACAACAACAACAAAAAAATCTCCTCAGATGATGATGTATATGTATGGATGTGACTACATGCAGGTTTTTCCCTCATAATTGTAACAAGCTGCTTTTCTTCTGGAAAAACCTTTCAGCTTTTATTTTCCTTTACGCCCTGATGAAGATATCACAGGTTCATCAAGTTTAATCAGCTTGTTGGCTTCTACAGTAAACCATTAACTTTTTGTTTTTTTTCAAAATATGTTTAGGGTTCAGATTAACGGTAGTTCAGAGATGAACTAGGTTACATTGCAAAATGCGTTTCCACCTATGGAAGTCTAAATTACAATGAAAAGAAAAAATGATTTACTGTGATTTGTAATGTTTTTACTTTTTGTTCCACATGTGAGAAAAGAAAAGTCAGAATGGGCCAGAGGCAAAAATCACCTTGCATATTTTAAGACCCCCTACACCCGTTTGTTTTGAAGTCTTTAAGGGTTTTCAAGCTATTTTTTGGTGCATTTGGCAGGTCAGACAACCCCCCACACCGACCCTCGGAGCTTGTAATTCTAACTCTGGATGAACAGCAAACACACAACGTGCCTTTCATTTGAGACTCCCCACATTGATAATGTGTTTGTCTTGTCTAAATTGGCAATGGAAAGGACAAACACACTGAGATCGCAACATACCCATGATTTTCTCTCCTTTCCCCCCTGCAGGCAAGCTCTGTGACCCGTTCTCCATGATCAAGCATGTCTGGTGCACATTATTCCACTGAATGCAAAATTAGAGTGTGCCATCTTTAAGACTCACCTGATAATACCTGTGGGGTGTGTGTGTGTGTGCTTTTGCATGAGTGAGGTGATCTGCACAAGATTATTTTATAATTATTTCAGTTTCCTGTCTTCCATCTGATGTGCGCAAATGTTTTTTTTAGTTTTTTCTAGACATTATCACACTCCGTTAGTCATCTAACTTTCTAGAAATATCTCTCTTTTCTCCTTCTGCTACAGTTACCCTTTTCTGATCTGTCAGAGTGTGTTGAGATGAATATTTATCTTCTTTGGCACACTGTCACTCTAGTAATACTCATCACTGTGACAAGGATTTATCAATATCTATCTTATCTTAACATCTCTGTGTCTCTCTCATTGGAAATACATGGCTAAAGCTGTTTCACGCCTGCTCGTTTCAAATAACTTTTCACTGGATTAGATCTGTCTGCAACGGGCATGAGAGAAAATTAATTGACACATGAGCAAATGGTAATCTGGTGGGAGATTGGACTAGAAAATGCAGGCGATATGGAGAAATGAGCAAGGATTATTTATCTTGGTGGGCTGCAATTGGATTTTCATTGCTGATTAGCCTATCTCTGGCATTTCCTCGACTCCATTATCCTTTCACTGTCTATCTTCACCCTTTGCCTAATCGCAAGATGGCCATTTTCTCTGTCTCCTATCTATTAAATTAGGTGTTTTTTTTGTTTGTTTTTTTTAGGCATAGACTTTAATATGTATCTTCTATGAATATGTGGGTCATAATGTTAGATGAAACAAAACAGACAAACAAAAACATTTTGTTCCAAGATCATAATGAAGGAGATAATTAAAATGAAATAATAAAGTAAAAAAATATATATATAAAATAAAAACTGGCACTTATTTTTTTTTTGCTGACAAAATTGTTGGTTGCAGTTATGTTAACAGTTGGTTAACTGTGTCATTGTTAAACAACACATTTGATCTATACAGATGTGTACAGGATGTATTAAAATAGCAATTTACATGTGCACTTTGTCTCTCAGCCCTGTCTGCAGTACTGGCCTGAGACGGGCATGCAGCAGTTTGGACCCATGACAGTGGAGCTGCTTTCCAGATCCACCGATGACAACGTCGTCACTCGCCTATTCAGGGTGACCAACATCACACGGGTGAGTCTATCTATAGGGCCAAAGAAGTCATCTTCAGATCTATGTTATTCCCTGTATGTGCCTTTCAATCATGAGTCGTTCTCACCCAGTGTTAGCACTGACATTTATTACAGTACCTCATTAAAATCAGACCTCATTAGATGAATTAATCCATCTTTTTTTTTCTTTAAGATTCAAGATTGTCTGAGTTCAGGGCCGCACCGGAAAGGTTAATTAACTGAGGCTAATGGCTAAATGATCTTTTCAGGGACTTTTAAAAAATGAACTCTATACCAATTAAATTAAAGCAAAGGTATGAAAGTGTGGTCAGTCATTAAAAGCATCCATTTCACAAACTAGAGCTTGTGCCGCTGCTCCACTGGAATTAGAGCTATTTATTTCTCACTTTATGTGCGTGTGTGAGAGAGATAAAGTTGCTTGCATTGTGTCAGTCTCTCTCAGTGCAGTCTTTGCTTCTGATATTGACTTGTCTGAATTAAAAGCCACTTTCTCACACCTCTAGCTGACCTTAGTTCTCCCTGATGGCTTTATTGTCAACATCCTGTCTCTTTGAAATCTTGTCCCATGTGTTGCACCTCTCGTTGCTAGCCCATTTTAGCACTCCTGTCAGCCAGGCTGTCAACCTTTAGCCACGTTCCCAGCCGTGCCTGTGTCAGTTTGGCTAGGCCCTGTCGGTCCCCATGTCCCCCCTGTCTCTTTGAGACTCTGCAAGCCAGGCAAACAGTCCATGTCATTGTCAGAAATTGTCCCATACTGCCTCTTCACAGGACCCCAGAGAGAACCACCCATGCTGGAATGCTGAGTCTCAAGTGTTATTGATAGCTCATGTTGCAATATGGCGCCATCCCTAGATGAAGACAAGATAGACAGCCTCAAGGCGAAACAATGCATTTAGGATTTGTTACAGAGCAATTTAGATGCTAATTAATGGTCAGAGGGTCCGGCTGGTAATTGTGTGTTCCTGAAAGTGGGCGGTGGTGCTTTAGCTTCGGTTTTAATTTAGCCACGCTGAGGGAAAAAAAAGTAAAATCTGTGAAACTATATATGCCTTCACAGTAAAATGGTGCAAAATGTGTGCTCTGTTGTATGTAAAGCTGATGAAAGTGAATTTATGCATTGACTAAATCCAGTAAACTTGACCTCAGTTCTCAAGCTTTTTTATTGTTACCTGTACCCAATTGCAATGCTGTACCAGGTGGGCTACCAAGTAAGTTTACTATGTTAGTAAATCCATACATATGGAATTGGTTGCAAGCAAACATCCATAAATTCTAGGGACCCACTTTATATTAAGTGTCTTTAACTGCTGTGTACTTACATTTAAATTAAATTATTTTATACATAGCACTTCTATACATGTTTTGCATAGCACTTACGTTTAAAAAAAACACCTCCCTTTAATGACATTTGTTATTAATTTGTGCATTCACATCTATAATTACGTTACTTACCCCTCCTTTACACCTTAGCCCACACTTAAACCTACCCATACCACCAAACCTGTCCCTGACTTTACCTATATCCTACCTCAATCGCAGCAAATGTTTTGCTGTACAATATGAACACAAGATTATTATATTATTATTTTTTTTTTTGTCTGATGTAGGTACATAGTATTTAAGGGCACCTAATACAAAGTGGGACCCAGTATTTAAAAATGTCTAACATTTTTGAAAAAGTACAAAGATATTCATATTCATAATAATATGATGATGTAGGGTTAAACTATATAAATATATATTTTTTCTTTGCACATAGTTAATAATTTAAAAAAATTATTTACAATAATTTTAACATCATTTCTTATTGTGTAGTTTTAATTATTGCTTATATTTATTGCTTATATTATCGATCTCAGAGGTTGCACAGATCATCATAAGTTTATTAGTACACTAAAGTGCCCACTATCTGTAGAAAACAGCAGCAAAGTTCTTTGACCCACTGCTGTCCTCCTCTTTTATTCTTATTAATGTTTTCTCTTTCTTCTGCTCTTGTTCTCTCTGTCTTTATCGTTCAGCTGCAGGAAGGTCATCTGGTAGTGCGACATTTCCAGTTCCTGCGCTGGTCGGCTTATCGTGAAATCCCAGACTCTAAGAAGGCCTTTCTCAACCTTCTGGCACAAGTGCAGAAGTGGCAGAGGGAGTGCAGCGACGGTCGCACTGTAGTGCACTGCCTGTAAGTTTCACACGGCTCCGCTTCCAAATGCTAATTGGAGAGCAATTACACTTCATTGTGTTGATTGTACAAGCCAGGTTTCTTTTGCTCCTGGCCACCCAACAGTAAAAATTTAAAGCTTAAAGCGCTTAATCTCTGGCTGCTTTTTCCTGTCTTCATTTTCCTCAGTATTTGACTCCTTAGTGCACTGGCCTCAGGATTTGTACCTGCCACCTGCACTTGCCTGTAGTTTAATATGTCTATTCACTATTAATGAGACACAGTGTATCGCACTTCAATGCATCTGCGCTGGGGTGCCCTTCCTCTATCAGTAGCCCAAGGGAAATGATCTTAGCTCAGTAGGATGTGACATTTTTATTGCATGACTTTTCCCCAGAGCGCACTGGTTCTTTCCGTTCCTTCATGCTCAGAAGTATTGCAGATTTCTGTGGTGGCACAAATATGCCTCTTTCACAGCTATCCCCTCTAGACATCTCTAATACAATAATCCACACAAGCTCTGAAAGTGTGCTGCTCAGATCCCACTCCTTCATGTTTTACAAACCACTGCTTTTCTTCAAGATGCTAATGAAACAACGTATTGATGTCTTTAAGGAACGGTGGCGGACGCAGTGGCACTTTCTGCGCTTGCACCATGATAATGGAGATGGTGCACCATCACAACATGGTGGATGTGTTCTACGCTGTCAAGACTCTCCGCAACTCCAAACCCAACATGGTGGAGTCTATGGTTAGTGTGCTTCCTTTTTTCAGTAACTAATTAGTTGTGTTTGGTTAGGCATTACTGCAAAACTTAGGCACTACATGCCTTCACTACTACTATTGAAGGCTGTAGCCATGTCTTAAACATAAATAAAACATACAAATTGTTGATGTTCCGTGCTGGAATTCACTCTGCTTCTGTTAACAGTAAACCATGTCTACTTTGAATTCATTGCTTATCACAATCATTTGAAATCGCTGTCAAGATCGTTGAGGCAGAGAAGCCTAAAAATGCAACTTTTAAATATTTTATTTAAAAAGGTTAAATGTATTTATTTAGGGGTAATTTCCTATTTATTGGATGGAGCTTGTACCTTGTAAGGGTTTTACTCTTTGGTACAGATCTGCTATTGCCCACAATTAGACCAAAACTCTAACCTATATGTATCACACAATTAACTTTTTTGATGTACAAATTTTGTTCATTTGTGTTGCGTGCATGTATACCTGAAATCACACTTGAAAAGAGGTTTTAAATCACTAGCCAATCTGGTGCTTTACTTTTCATAAATTGTTCACTCAAAAGATTTCTTGGGTAAGTTCATTTTAGCCAAAACTCATGTTCTGTAATTGGACACGATTGAATCTGATGTGAAAATATAATTTTAAAAATAAATAAATAAATAACATAATAAAAAAAAATGCCAAGACAAAAATGAACTTATGGGACATACTAAAAGAAATGATACAGTCTTGAAACTTGGTTACCCTTTCAGTCGAATCACTTCGACGTTACATATGGGAACTCGCCAGAGAGACCAAATGCCTTTGAGCTTTA
>JAUMHI010000264.1:1652-11695 GCA_032359435.1 Enteromius unitaeniatus | reverse complement strand
TGAAGCACTTTGGTTCAACTTTCAAGGTTGCTGTAAAGTGCTATATAAATAAATGTTGATTGATTGATTGATTGATTAATAAATGAGTAAAATACTATATAGTGTTAAAGCCGTGTCTAATAAACACGTACAACACTCAGTGTGTCCTTTTTTTCCTTCATTAACAACTATCTACAACACTTGTGGTTATAATACAGAGGCAGTACACAAGCAGAAAAGGCAAATTTACAGAAAATAAGTAAATTGCTTTCCATCTACCAAAACGTACATTAGAATTAATAATATTTGATCAAATGATCAATCAAAAAAATTATGTAAAAAAAATAATAATAATTGCCTGCCAGGCCATTAGTTGGTGATCCAAAAACAACCTGCTAAAATGTAATATGCATGCACATGACATAAACTTTTGCACAAATTGACATTTTTGTTGTTTACCTGGAGATGATACATAATCATCATTTGACCTGAACCACTGAACACATGCAGAGATTAATCTTTGAGTTATGTTTATGTTCATCATAGCAGCTCTGTGACTCTACAGCAGAAGATCTGGAGTTTTCAGTATAATCTAATGAATTTTAATAATTGTTTGGCTCAAAAAGCATCCCTGAGGGTTTTCTTCTAGGCACACACAGACATCAAGAGTCAGCATATAAATCACAACAATGGTAATAAGCAGCATATTCAGATAAACAGAATCAACTCTGAACATCACAAGCTAATAAAAAAACTTGATGATGAAGAGAGAGAAGTGTGGTGTGCCAAACAAGAATGAGTATTTATTTGCAGGGCACATCAATGTCTGCAAAGGAAGTTTGCAGATGAAATGTGGTGCCGAAAAAAGCTGAGGAAAGAAGTGGCAACCACTTCTCAATGTTGAATCTAAAGAACCACAGATACAATTATGAGCCTGCTATACAGCCAAGAAAGCAGGGACTTTGGATTAGACAGAACAACGTTTAGAGGAAACGAAACTGAGTTGTGCTTCAAGGAGAACAGGACAGATTTTGGTGACAGATATACACACTAACACTAACGATATATAATCAGGCAATAGCAAAGCTACTATTGGTCATCTATGAGTACTGATACTTACCATTAACAGAAACTAATAAGCACTGATCAGGCGTATATCACACTCGTTAATATCTGTGTGCACCAGGGTTTGGTGCAAATCCTCCCCTTGAGGTCCAAAACACTGCAGAGTTTAGGTCTAACCATAATTTAAAGATAAAAGTTTAAAGATTAAAGTTTACTTTGATTTCATAAGGTGCCAGCTAACAGCGAAAAAAATAAATAAAACAGTCCCAGTACTATATTTATGGGGTAAATGGATAAAAATGGTCTCATTTTAAACAAAACACCTTAAAGGTGATCATCCTTGTTGATCCTGGATCAACATTCCAATCAACCAATCAAAATTGAGGAATAACTTTTTAGGCTTATAATCATAGTTAGGTGCTTCTACACCCTTGTTAATCAGCTATCATTTTCCACTGATTTTAAGCATACATTTTGGGTGGGGGTAGGTTTAAGGGTAAGGATTGGCATAAGTTTATATTTTTAGACAGTAATGTTGATCCAGGATCATGTCTTACTTGGCAAATCACGGCGACCAGTTCTGAGCAACCTCCCTCCTGTGTTTGGAAAACCTGACAGCGGATTACAGAGGTAATTTTCATTGTCACGATTCAGACAGGACTAGTTTTACAGGGGGTCATTAGAAAAAGCAGACGTCTTTAATCTTGTCCGAATCTGCAATGTCTGTGTTTTTCTCTCACAACCTCTGTGATAATTCCAGAGCAAATTAACTCAGTGATCCTCTGAGAAAACTAATCCCATCCAAATGCGATGTCAGTGATTGCCAGTGATATTATTTTTCACAACGCATTTACTTATGTGTTTTGGCCAACGCGAACTGCCATAGATGCTCTTACCATATGATATATTTAGAAATATATAAAAATAAAAAAGAAAAATAAATAAATAAAGAGCCAGATCATGTAAACTGTTAAGACTGGCTATTGTAATATCAGTATCAGGTAAGATTACTCATGTTCATTTCTGCACTCGGTTACATATGCTTTAATTACATGTACCCTTGTCAAAATTAAACGTAGGACAGCGGTGTGTGTGACATGTCGCTGTCGGAGAGTAGAGAGAGAGAAAGTGCAGCTGATATTAAAACTAGATTTGACAAAACTATTAACAAGCTCAAAGGATTTGGGGCTTTTAAAATGCTCCTATTATGCCATTTTAAAGGTAGCTAATATTGTTTTATGAGTCTCTTAAAACAGGTTTACATGTATGCAAGGTCAAAAAACACTTTAGTTTTCTCCAAAAATAGATTTAATTTTACCCTATTTCTAAATGATTCATAAACGACTTGTTTGAAGCAGTTCGAAGACTCAGTCTCTCTGTGAGCCCTCATTGCTGTGATTGGTCAGATGGAGCAGTCCTTTAGGATTGGTTTACCGCCGTCTAAATATGTTACTTAGTGACGTGGATCAGTAACAGAGAAAGATTTGAATTGCTGACAACTCTTTTTTTTGATAGACAATAACTTTATTTATTGTGCACTGTTGGTGTCACAACTTTGCAGGTTTATGTTTTTAGATTTTAGTTTATATTCACATACAGCTACATGATGCACTGCATGAAAGATCATATTTGAAATGGCATAATAGGGGCACTTTAAAAAAAACATTCTTCTACATTACTGGCAGCGAGGTCAGGACTGAACACATTAAATAGACTATGTAACAAGGTAAAAAGTGAGAGGAGCAAATCAATAACCAAGACAGCACACAAGTGGGCCAGACCAGTTGATATTCTTTGGATTCCCTTTCCTCCCCAGGAAACCCTGAAAGACCTACCCATGCAGTTAAAGTTCATTTGGTAATTCTGTGAAAGAAATAATGATACTGTGTCTATAAAGGCATAAACCAAATGGTCCATTTCATTAGAATAACATTCATCAGGATTATCTTGTAGATTACAGGATCTCCAGTGGGAAGGGTTAGAGATCTAGCGGGCTGTTCTGGCCCTTCTTGCCCCTTCCAGCTTGACGTGTGACTTGTGGGGGGTGAGTAAGGGAAGATGTTAGAGAGAACAACAGGGGTTATGGAGTCTCATGGATGAATCCAGGTCTCGTTCAAGCCCAAGATAATAAGAATAGACTGGGAAGCAATGGCCAGAATTAAGGTTGTTGACAGCGGTCTGACAATTCCAGAGACCCACAGAAAATAACAGAGATGCAGCAGAAGAGGTGCAGATAGGACACATCTTAGATATGAAACAAAATACATAATTTGGTTATGGTGGAAAGTAAAACAGACGCCATGACAACCACAAGGTGTTTTTGCGCTGGCTCCATTTCTGAAAATGTTCAGGGCTCTAGCCTCTACAGTTGTACCAGGTTTCGTGCTTTTATGAAAAAGTGAACGTTTCACCTGGACTATAACTGATTCATTCTCTGACAGCAGCTCATCGGACTCTGGTGTTTATTTAATGAAATCATAGCCTGGTCTTTCTGTCTCCAAATTTAAGACCTCTTGAAATCATAAGACTTTCTTGTACAATTTAAGACTTTTTAAGGCCTAAAATTTGATAAACTAAATTTAAGACTTCTTAAGACCCCACAGAAACCCTGCAGTAAGCCTACTTTTATCATTTATTTAACATTTACTCTGATGTCCAAAAAAAGTAAATACTGTTTATACTACAATTAAATAGGTATTCTTAGCCATTACCATACCCATCACCACACTAAAATGTTCAGTGAGTCGTCAAGGCTGAAATAAATGACAAGTGCACAAAAATTGAACTTTTCTGGCTATATACCTAACCTTACTGAGAGGTGTCAGTACACAAGCAAACACTTAAAAGAAAAAAAAAAACAAAAAACACTGATTCAGTAAAACAGAAGACATGAGTTTATTGGATTATTTGGCAATCCCAAAAATAGTGTCCTAACATGAATTAATGGCTTGGTTCAACAGTTACTTATACTTCAGTTGACAGATATCGTCAACCATAAAGGAGCTTTAACATTGCCATGTGGTTATCAGTAGGTATACGCAGTACACTGAACACTTCTCACTCGTTCTATTTCCTTTATGGCAGAAGTGCTGCAAATCATATTATTAATTGACCTAGAACTTCAAAGTGCTTGTCTGAACTTGAGTCACTTGTGTATGTACATCTTAACAAATAAATAGCACGTAGAAGAGAAGCCCCACAAGTCCCAGAACTTCTTCCTCTCTCTACAGCAGACTCGCAGACTGAGGATGCTCTAGGTTTTTGCGAAACGTTTCCAGAAATCGGGAGGCGAGTTCATCATCCACCAGGCGTCCATCGCTGGACAATGTCACGGTCATCCGCTGCTGAGTGTGGAGAACGGGGCCATCTGGGTCCTGGGAGGCCAAGCTCAGCTCAGCTCTGGTGCTACCCACGGCTAAGATGCAGGCTTGAGGAGGATTGATGACTGCACTGAACTCACTGATACCGAACATCCCCAGGTTAGAGATACTAAAACACACAAACAATTGATCTGAGCAACAGGTCTAATACAGGAGGTCCAATCATGCTCCTGGAGGGCCCGTGTCCTCTAACCTTAATGAAACACACATGAACCTAAGCAAAAAACTCTTCCGACCCCAGGCCAGTGTGTGAAGCTGGACTCCCAAGAACAGGATTGGATGGGCTGAATTACATCTATTAGTGTGGTCATGACATGAGAAATCAGAAAAATTTTATTGTGGCTCTTACTTGCACACAACAGTAAGGATGTGTTGATAGTTTCCTGTACAATGATGTTAGCCAATCATACCAGTAGGGTTTTACTGACAAACATTAAAAACGCATCATTTCAGACATAGGATCAGAATGAGAGTTGAGAATTTCATATATATTTTGTGCAAGAAAACCTGTTAAAAAAAGTTTCAATAGAACAATCGATGTCATGGCCCCTTGAAATCTAACATGATAAAAAAAAAATAATAATAAAAAACACATTAAGAAAAATATAATAATTTGAATAATAACCCAGAACAGTAGACTTTCCTCCTGAACTCATCAGAATTCACATGACACACAGATACATTATTCCTTTACTACAAACAACAGAAGAGTGTTCACCTGAAGGAACCTCCCTGATATTCCTCAGGTAAGAGTTTCCCGTCCCGTGCCTTCTGCGCCAGAGCCTGAAACACACAAACCACGTGAACACAGACCGCAGCTCTAAGATAACGGTAAATCACAACAATCAACTTCACCTCACATGATCAGTGTTTTATTGTGTGATGGTAACTCATCCGGCTTTAACTCTGCTGATGAGTGTGTGATGTTAAATTACCTTTGCGGTGGTAGCAATCTCCTGCAGCCCTTTGTTAGCGGCATCACTGATGATGGGCGTGATGAGGCCCCGAGGCGTTGCCACGGCGACCGAGATGTGGATGGAGTCCAGAGGCTGCGGGCCGTCTCCAGACCACATCACGTTCACCTCCGGCATTTCCTGCAGGACACAACTTCAGTTACGCTCCAGACAGCAACAAACACAGAAGCAAGCCTATCAAAGGAATTATGTAAATATCTGCTATTACTTCTAAAGGGCTGCACAAATATAAAAGATTCATCATCCATCAAACTGTGTCCCGTCTAACACTAACAGTTTCCAAATGCAGGCAATACTATGACCATTACAAACACTACTACAAAAGCAACAGCTTCACTACAATCAAACACTCATTTTATATGAAACTCTGAATGTAAATGTACATGATGTTTTTATGACATTATGGCACACTTGGACAGCTAAACTTGAACAGCAAACTCAAGTGTTTGTCTCCTTAATTTAAAAAACATATAAAAAAATGGACCTAATGAAGAAAAGGAGGAAACAAACTTGTGAATTTGTAGAATTCTTGGATACAGTGCTGTATTAGCTAACTGTAGTAACTTACTTTGAGTGAGACGGCAGCAGCTTTGATGATGAAGTCGTTGACTGACACCTTGATGTTCTCTGAACACACAAAACATCAGTATAACACAGACTGAGACGCTTTTCACTCAACGCCTCGTTACAAATGAATCTGAGGCTATCTGTGTGTCTGATGTTTTCACACAGAAATCATGTTTCATTACTCAGACTGACATGGCAGGCCCGTAAACACACCTTCAAAAACTGAGTTGACTAAGAAATCATCTTTTTTTAATCTGAATTGGACAGAGGTTGATGGGAAGGAAGGTGTGTCGGTTTGAGGAGTTCTCTTTGAGCATGGACAGCACATTAACGGTTTGTGTGTGTGTTTGTGATGTAAGGGAAAGTGTCCACCTGCTGCCAGCTGCTTGCGGAGCTTCATGACAGGTCCAAGGTCACAGTCCACCGAAGTGTAGGCATGAGGAATGGTGCTCTTGGACTGCGTCAGTCTCTGAGCGATGACTCTCCTCACATTAGAGGCCGGGATCTCAGTGAACGTCCCCTGAAACATACCGCGTTCCAGAAGTCTTCAGTCATTTCACAAACACATGCTACTTCCCCTCTCATCTTAAATAACACAGTAGCTCATGTAGAGTAAACCCTCTGGGCCTGGAGCCACAGCCTCTGCAGGATATTTACTAAGAAAACGAGAGGTCTGTGTAGTAGATGTGGTGTAGAGGATCTGTGGCTCACCGGCGCTCCAGGTTTCCCGGGCACAGACAGTGGAGGGAATGAGGGGCGGCCGGAGCTCGGGGCGACAGCTGGAGCAGAGACTGTGAGCGCTGCTGGAGGAGCAGGACGACCCTCGGCTCTCTGAGCCAACAGCTTCAGAGCATCTCTGCACACATATAAATGTACTTTGTGTGCAAAAAAGGTGTATATTGACAAATCAATTTTTATAGCTGTAAAAATTTAAAACAAATCTCAGCAGGAGTGTAAAATCACAGAATTATAATAAGTCATAATAAAGCAGCATTACTGCAAAACAAGTTGAGCAGGAACACACACACACAGACATGCATCATGGCAGGAAGAAGATTAAATTAAATGATAAATATTTTTGTTGTGATCATTAAATTGCCACAAAAGCATTATGACTCCAATATTTTACATTAAACCTGAAATTGTTTGAGATTGGGGTGTTCTGATTATTATTTTCAATGTTACATTTTGGAGCAGCAGTGCTCATGACAGAAGGTTTAAATAGCTGTGAGAAACAGCCTGCACTGGTTCAGAAACATGGGTCAATCTAGGGATGGTGTACCAGTTAAAATCTGAAGTGCCCCTTTCTTGTCAGTCAGCTGATTTTCAAAGCTCACAATTAGCTGCGTCGGTTCGGGGTTCGTCTTTTAAATAGCACCTGGTTTCTGTCTAAAGCTGCTAGTGCTTATGTTTTCACCATCTTCCTCCCACTGCTGTATATTCTATTAAAGACACCAAGGTCATCTCCTCTGTATTTTTTCATGAAATTTCAAAGCTGAAATCCAGCACTGATGATCAATGCCAAACACAGAAACCAGTCTGTGTCCGAGTACATAAGTCGTCTGTATTTTCTCCCAATTAAATTCAAATTCTTTGTCTAATCTCAAGTGAAATCTCCGCCTCTATCTGTCTTCACAAGCAGCGGCACTTGACGTCACGTAACTCACAATTAAAGCTTTTTAACTTCACATTCCAACAACTATAAATCATAAAATAAAACACAACTTATAGACTAATGACATTCATTATAAAGATTATAAAAGTCTTGCCAAAACAAATGTACCACAAGTCATTCAGCACAAATAACAGATGTTTCCATGAGATGCTCCGGCGGGACTGCGTGGATTTACTTTTATTTAGGCCTGCACTCACAAAAAAAAACCTAAAAATTGTGCTTAAATGTGTCTAAAATAAAGAAAGATTTCCATTTGATGATGTGTGATGAGATTCGCTGGTCTGTGTTAAATACCAGGCAATCAATTGCTAGAATGTATTATTCCAGCAATAGTTCCATTCCTGGCTGGTGGAATAATCTTCCCATTGCTATCCAAAATGCCAACTCCCTTACAACCTTCAAACTACTTTTGAAAACCCATCTCTTTCAACACTATTTGCCACCATAAAAAAAAAAAAAAAATTAACCCTACTCTTTCTTTCCTTTTCTAGCCTGCACTTATTTGAAGATTGCCTGTTGTATGGTATTATGAGCACTTCCTAAGTTGTTTTTGCCTCTATATGACTACTTGCTTGTTTTCCCCACCTGTAAGTCGCTTTGAATAAAAGCATCTGCTAAATGAAATGTACATGTAAATGTAAATGTAAATGTTATGACCATGTTATGATCGTTGCCGCTGTTATAAGTTTGTTCTGCTAAAAGCACAAAAGCAAAAAAAAAAAAAAAAAACATTCACACAAATGTGCCCTTGCTCTTGATACACAATTACTTGAAGGATCACTGCTTTGGTTTGAATTAGAAAAAAAGACCTCAACAAGGGTGGATTAGAACCCACAGGCTCAGAACCGCCTGTCTTACATTCTACCACTAGAGCACCACAACACACAAACAATGGAGCATGGGTATTTTTTAACACTGTTCGGTTACTTTTTACTTCGTATTAAGTATATTAATACTGCTGGCCTGTTTTCATCTGTTTATCATCAATAAACCTGCATCATTCTCTAACTCCATCTACAGAGTGTCATTACAGTAATCTGCTAGAGTGTGGAGCATATTACTTGGCCCCTCAGTAAATTTTGGCCGCACTCTGGCCCCTGCCTTTTACAAAAATCCTAGATCCGCCACTGTTCAGAAAATAAATATCCATTTGAAATATATGGCACAAGAAGCCTAGGCTGAAGACACAAGCTAACGGACCAACCTAATTTTCAAGGACAGAATTTGATGATGATGATGATGATGATGACAATGATGACATCACCCCTGAAATAGAAAGAGACTCAATATGGATTTATATTAGATTATCCAGACATTCTTTTATCTCTCAGCTGAACTCATCCTCAGAGCTGCAGTGGACTCGAGGTATTAATAGGTGTCAGTTTCTTTGTTTCTATGGACACCCAGAAGGAGGAGGCTGCATCGCCATGGTAACGTGTGTCAGTAATTACACTGCTCAGTGATAGTCATAATATCTGAGAATCTACATTTCAGATAGACAGAGAGAGCGCATCACAGCGCTTAAATGCAGGTCTTGGCATGAGATTGTGAGGAAACATGACACTTGCCCCATCTGTGTGTGTGTGTGTGTGTGTGTGAGACTCACTCTTTAGTGATGAGGCCGCGTGGACCTGTAGCTTTCACCAGGTGAGGATCCAAACCATGAGTGTCCAAAATGTGTCTTGCAGCTGGACTCAAGCGCAGCCTGTCCACAATCACAGACGAACACACACCGATATCAGACAGATGAGAGCAGCATCTCACGCTGACAGCAACTGCTCAGTTCACAGACGTGCTACAAGATCTTTGATGCCCATGTGTTGCTGAGCACCGTCTCTACATGACTGTGAATCTGTCAATTTTGTCAAAGAACTATAATTGTGAACAATATAAGAATCTCTTTATTACCAGGGGGTATTTTGTCTTTGGCAACATTTACAAGCAAGCAGAGTTTGACAGAAAACACTGACTGTTTGAGCGCTGAAGGTGTGGTGGTCTGAGGAGGGGTGGGGGCAGTGGGCGGGGCTGCAGGAGGCAGGGCTGCAGTAGGTGGAGTTGCAGGCTCCAGTGCTGGAACCTCCACCTGTTTCCAGTCTTCACCTTCACTGACCATCAGTGCTATGAGTGTCCCCAGGCGCACACCCCGACTGCCCTCCTGCAACTGAGACAAACACAGATGCCTCTTTACTGGGTCAGCTGCAGGAAGTCACATTAACACGCAAACTCTGTCACCTTGAAACTCATCTGTGCCCTTAACATCAAGTCATGCAAGTAAATGATGACAGAACTTTTCTCTAGGCAGGGATCAGTATTACTGTGGATATATAGGTCCTTCTCAAAAAATTAGCATATTGTGATAAAGTTCATTATTTTCTGTAATGTACTGATAAACATTAGACTTTC
>JAUMHI010000262.1:0-13660 GCA_032359435.1 Enteromius unitaeniatus | reverse complement strand
ATCTGTCAGTCCTTCTCTATCTCTGTCCAACTATCTATCCTATATCTCAGTCTGTCCATCCGCCTATCAGTCCTTCTCTATCTTTCTGTCGTTCTGTCTGTCTATCCATTTGTCCTTCTCTTTATCTATCTAAGTCTATCTGTCTATCTACCTATCTATCTGTCTGTCTGTATGTCTATATATCTGCCCATGCATTCATCAGTCCTTCTCTATGTCTGGCCTTTTCTCTGTCTCTTTATCCATCCATACGCCCTTTTTGTCCTTCTCTCTCTCTCTCTGTCTGTCTATCTGTTAGTAAATTTGTTTCTGATGGTGGATAATTAAGTGCATTCACATAAAGGAACAAAATGGCTCTTTGATGTCAACATTCATGTATAGTTAGGCATGGAATAGAATCTAATTTAAATGTCTTAAATAAAACAAAAAAGAAAACAGCAGAGGAGTTCATTCTTACAGCATGTTTCTGGCCCTACTTTTTTAAAATAATATTTTTGCTCCGAGCCCTTGTTAATTTCCAGGCCTGCATCTTTCCAATTAATTACTTCAAAGGCTCAATCGTGAGCGTGCTTTGATAGTCTGCAGTGCGGCGAGGGCGTTCCACAACCGCTGTGCCATATTTCATCATAAAGGGTCACTTTATCAAACATCTCCGGCCGTTTTGGAGGCCTACCAAATGTGCAATTAACAGAGGATGTGGGGAGGAGGGTGGCTGCATCGCTGATAACGTCTGCGGCGGCCAGATGTACCACGATGACTTTGCTAGCTGATTGCAGCATGGGGTGATTTTAATGACTCAGGTGTGGAAGGAGGAGAGCAGAGAGCCGTTGCTCCTGCCTTCTGCTGTCTCCCGCTATTGATTTTGTCTGGAAGACTTTAGATGGGAAGCGTTTGTGTCTAAGGATGAGGACGGAACCAATGATGGCTCTGTTTGTCGTAATGTGAGGTAGCGTCTTTAAAGCGCAGAGTGCAATTGAGATGAAACTGAATGGTGGCTTATTGATTTTAGTTCACTTAAGGATATGAATGCAACGTTAGAATCATTCTTTATGCAAGAACGTGGACATGACCGCATTTCACCTGTTCATTGCTGTTGTACATACTTGATGTGTTACTAAGGCATTGTCAGATCTTCAATACTTGATTTCTTGTTAAAATCATTTGAAAATTTATTATGATTAAATGTTTATATTTGGCATGTGTTTGTTACTCTAGTTTATTTATATTAATCACTATTAAAATGGATTATTTATAAATTAGTGCATAAATGGTTATTGTTGTTGTTAATAATAATAATAATTACTATTTATTTTAGTATTAATATAATAATAATAATAATAATAGTAATCATGCAAATTATTCATTTCAATTGTTTTATTATTTGAAGAATTAAATCGAATAATGATTTATGAATTTCTATTATTTAGTAAATTGCTGTTGATGTTAGTAATAATAAGTAAATAATTTGTTTAATTTGTCAAATTACAACAAAAATCAATTTGTTAATTAACTTTTATCATTGATAATAATAATAATAATAATTTTAATAATAAAAATTCACAATTATATTTATTAAATAATTATATTTCTATAGATAAATTAATACATATTTACATATATTAAAATATTTAATTGTTGCAATCTTTGAAAATGTTAAATTTTTATTTAAATACATCTGTTTTGTATTATTAGTTTGTTTCCTTCTCAAATAAAGTAGAAAATGCTGCATCATCATCATCAGCTCGTTGACACCGATATCCACCACAGCTAGCAATCATCGCTAGCTAGCGTCCTCCGCCAGCTAAACCGCAGAACGAGCAAACCATTTCCTAATTAGCCAGGAATGATCTGGCACCTGGAAACTCTCTTGTCTTTTGTCTTCAGTCTCTGTGTTGTGGCACAAAAAGCTAGGCGAAAGAAAGTGCTAGGCCGCTTTCGTGTCGTAATGACGGAACAGAAGTAGCCTCCTCTCTCGACGCCTCGGCTAGATGGAAATGAAAGCGACGGGTGTGAATATCAACACCCACTTGGTGACTCGATTTCACACTGACACACAGGAGACGGTCTAAATTTATACTCTCTGTCTCCTCGCAGCGCTAGTATTAGCCGCTAATGCTCTGAGGGACTCTCCAGACCGTCACGCCCACCGCCTTTCTGTCACGCTGCTTATTGTTTATATTTACATGTTCCTCTTCTCCAGCACCTGGGCTAAAACAGTCCTGTCATCTCGCCTCGCTCGCGCTATTAAATATATCATGTGAGAAGTAAGAATGGTAAAAATACATGTAGTCGGCTGTTTAGTTTATTTCTTTCACTTGCTTTCAATTGAAGCTAACAAATGCTTTCATTGATCATTGACCAACTTTGTCAGATGCGCTTTGCTTGTGGGAGATACAACTCTTGCCGCATGTTATTTTCTTCTCTATACTTTTCATTTATCAATTTTACATAATTAAATCACATTAACACCAAAGGAGTCGTAGCATATGCTAATCACATAACAACAGCTTCTGACAGGAAGCATTTCATTCGACTATCCACTTAGTTAATCGTCACAGTGGCCTAACAAATGCTTCTAACATTTTAGCTGGTTTTGGTGCTACAGTAGCACTAGTTTGAAAACTTCAAACGGAAGCCAAACAATGACATAAGTTTAGAGTACAAGCCGCGAACGCTTCAGGACGCCGCTAACGCTAGTCAGAACATGAATGTTTAATTCCTAATGTAGTTTCTCGCTGGATTTCCTCACCTGCGGGATCCGCGGAGGAACGCTTTGATGCCGAGGGCCGCGAGTCACGAGCGCCGCTTCTCATTATATTGTCTCTCTTGCGTCGTGTAGCCTATAGCTGTGTGTTTGAAATGTATATATGCTTTCACAGGAGCTCTTAGAGGGAAATACGTTTCTCTAAAAGCGTCAAAGAAGAGAATTCTTCTGTTTGAAAACTCAGCTTTTCTCACAGGAACAACCACTGCACAAAAAGCCACGCAGTCAGCTTTAAAACACAAGAAAGCTTTAAAAAAAATAGGGCAACTAAACTACAGTCACACTCGTTTGTGCATTTTGCTTTATACTTAATGCTATTTTTACTTGCACAATTGTAAAAACATCTATTTAAACTGTAGGAAAATTTGAACAAAAATAAAATTAAGTAAAAAAACATCACAATAATTAAGTTTTTCTTTTTACTTTATTAAAACAACATTTTTAGCATGTTAGATAGTATTCATTCTTTCATAAATTGACTGTATTATATATTGACTTTTCATTTTAATGTTATTTATTTTGTTTTTGACCATTTTATTATTAGTTTTAGTAACTTTAATACTAGCAACTGGAAATGTTGCAAAATACCTTAAAATGCTTTGTTTTGCTTAATTGTTTTAAAATGTGATTATTAAAATACATAATCGGTGTTATTAGCATGTATTAATATTTTGAATTAGTTTTTTTTTATTAATTGTCTTGGTAAATATATGTAACTAACTGATATAAAATAATATAATTCAGTTTATGTTTATTTTAGTTGATGTAAAACAAATCAAGAATAATTATATAATAATATAATAATTATATAATTGATAAATTACGTAATTGTAGTGTTTGCTTTGTTTTTAAATGTGATTATTCTAAAAATTAAATATATTTATCTACTACATAATCAGTGTTATTAGCATGTTATTTTCTTTTAGTTACTGTAATTTTGTTTAATGTTTATATATATATATATATATATATAATTTACCTTCATTACATACATCAACTTATGTAACCATTTTTTTGACTTGTTAATGTTTATATATATAGCTTTTTTATTTGTATTTACTTATATTTTTTACTTCTTACTAATATATTATAAATGATATTTGAATATGCTATTTATTGTTAGATTTTCCAAATGTTATGTTGTTGTTATGAAAGTTGTTCATAAAATATGTTTAAAATAATAAGGTAATCTTTTCCATTAGTTGTTGATTTGTGATTAATAAAGCGAGATGAATTGAAGATAGATTATTGAAGCCTAGCGTGAACACAGGATTGTTTGTCAGGATGTAATTCCTCTGTGAGTCTGAGCTGAAGCCGCTCTCCTGACCCGGACCGGCTGACGTGGTTCAGTCTGGATCGAGTCGGTCTGACTCACCGAGAGCTGCATCTGTCAGACGTGGGAGCCTCTTCATCAGCTCCATCACACTCCTCGTGTTTCCAGAACAGACGCTGCAGTGGGTCAAAACGACACGCTCAGAGCCCAAATACAGACAGCCGTCATCCGTCTCAGAAATACCTGCAAATCAAAGAAGATTGTTATGAAGAAGCATTTTATTTCCCTTCACGCCATGTATTCAGATCTGCAATGACAGGTTTAGATATAAAACAGATATCATTTGAGCTTTCAAAAAATCACTACATCAATATTTTCTGTACATTATTTAAAAGTAAAATGTAAAAATCTTCATTTTGAATTATTTTGTTCATTTAATTTTAAAATATTATTAGTTGATTTACCATTATTCATTCAATTTTATGTACATCGTGTAAACATTTATTATTTGAAATATTACATTTGATATGTTTACTCATATAAATGTATAAATATTCGCTTATTTTTACGGTTAATCACTTAATTTGTATACATTTTATATAGACATCAATGAATTTTTGTAAATTATGTAATGATAATAATATTATATTAGTAATAATTGCTAGTATAAATTTGTATTTTATATTACATGCAATCCTGCAGCCAAGATAAGTAAATTACTTGATTTTATTTGGTAAATTATATAAAATAATTTTAACAATTATATTTATTAATCTTCTTATTTCTATTTAATTATTTTAGTATATTGTGTAATCTTAATTTACTAATGATAACAATAGTGATTTCACAAAATTCAATAATGTAACTATTTTACACAATTATACTACAATAACAGTATTAAAAATTATACATTATATGACTGATAAATGACATTTATAATGTTTAGCAATTATTAATGATATCATAATTAATAATGTAGTTACAAGTACTCTACATTTACTTTTAATGTAAAGTTCTGTGTGTTTTTCTGTTCATTTGCACCCAGTTATGTCTCTAGAAACACTGAAACCTAAATTAAAGCCTGACATGATCAGGTTCCAGAGGCTCATAGGAAATCAGGCCGCCGGAGGTCAAAGGTCACGGCTCCCATTGGCTTTGATTGATCTATGGATTGGTATTGATTCCTCTTGGTCACAGTTTGTGTAATAAAAAGTGCACAGGATTGACGGACACATTGGATTTCCATTCATTTACAGAATCCTAACGAAGATGAGCTGCTCTAACGAGTGCTAGCATGTGCAACAACAACAACAAATATATATATATATATATATATATATTAATTAACTTAATGATGTGTAGCTAATGTAGATTCGGAGTAACTCTTGTGTAGAAATGAGGTCTATAGCTGTTATGCTATGTTGAGTTTGATCAGATTGTTGTTGTGTGTAGAATCATTATAACACCTGATTTTAGTTATGTTTATATTAAGTTCATGTTTTTCTGTCACTTAGCCTCATCTGTGTTTACCTTTTTAAGGTTTCTCGTTGGTCCTCAGGGCTTCAGCGCCATGACCATCCGTCTCGCTCAGCTGTGGCTTTCCTCCTGAAGAAACGTGAGTCGCTTTGATCAGACGTTTATCTTCAGTGTTGTACGGAAATATATTAAATTGGGAAAAGCTTTGGTACAACAGCATCTGTTGTGTTCAGTATCATAAGAATAATGAAATTCTTCAATACGTATATTAAAATTGAACATTTAGTATGGGATGATCTTAGTTCTTCAAGAGGTGACATCATTTTCTGACATTAATAAATGAATGAAAATATACAGTAATAGAAAAATCGAATAATGTATAAATATACAATTCGTTTTTTATTAGTTATCATTTATTAAATTCATTTTATTTAATTATTTAATTATTACATTTATATTAAAACATACTTTAATTATATAATATTTCTATATTAAAATGTAATTAATATATTATTAAAATGGAATGTTTTATTAACTTTTTTAATATATTTATTAATTTCAATGAACTATGATAATTTAATTCAGAAAAAAATAGCTGTTTTCCTCACCTTGTTTTTTATTAGTGATGATAAATAAACACAATTATCAATAAAATCATTATATTTATTTTATTATTCAATGCTTTCAAATGAAATACATTAATGTTATAGTAAATGGCTATTGTTTTTTCATTCACGTAAATTACTCTTTATTATTAATAATTATTGGTTTTAAAAATGTTATATTATTTTATTTTATATTTTATTGATTTTACAACCTCAAAATCATTATTGATTTTTGTTTAATTACATGTTTATTTAACGGTTACACTCGAAGTCATTTAATATAATTGCGCTTATTTAATTATCATTTATACTTAAAATCATTACTTAAAAAAATAAATGATAGCTAAGCTTGATTGTAGCTTAACAGCGCTGGGGCCTGTGACGTTCAGGAGAACGCTAATAGTCCGTGAGTTTCTTGTGAAGTTTTTCATGCTCATGAACACATTTGTGTTTGGCAGAAACTCCAGTGACGTAATGAGTTCTGTCGAATATTTGACCTTTCCTCGTCTTCCCGGTGATTCTCCTGCGCTTTTCCCTGGTCGCGCTGCGGAGTTGAGCGTGAGTCTGTCAGCTGGTGATTCATTTGCCTAGGCTCGCGTTATTAAAGGCCTTTCAGTTGCTTCAAAGCTTCCCCTTTTCCTCGTGCGACAGTTTCATTTCTGCCTTTTGTCCCGGCCGCTATTTACAGCCGTAATTGAACGGCGCCGGGTCCACGAGTTCAATCGCAGTCAAAAGGGGCTGGAGCGGGCGGATATGAAAAATGGGGCTCTTTTAAATGCTAATCAGCGTGGTTAGCGTGGAGCTCCTGCTTGCCTGGCAAAAGTAATTGTGCAAATATCCATGAGAAACTGCAGTGCTTGTGTAAAGAAAGCGATAAATACCTCTGATTTCTCTCCCGCGCTCAGCATAACGGCGTCATGTCACGTGAGTGATAACACAGGCTGATAACAGTCTGAAGCTCTAGCTGGCATTTGAGCGGGAAATGTCAACAAAATATGTCGCTTATGTCGTCCAGCTCGGTGGTTGATGATATTAAACACATGACTTTGTTTTCTGGGCTTTTCTGGGAATGTTTTGCTGAAGGGCATTGGTTAACTGATGAGTGAATGCTGGGAAAACTACGTTTGAACTGATGATCCATGGATTGAATGACTTCAGAGTCCCAAATGAGTCAAACTCACTTGATTTGGGAAGAGATCTCAGACTCTGGTGAATCTGAGCACAGATTGAGGCACCGTTTAGATTCAGAAACTCCTGTGAGAGATTATGAGAGACTTCGATGTTGACTTGAGCGGAAGTGCTTTCCATGTAGTCTCCTCACAATCTGAGAGAAAAGCTGAGATATTAGAAAGATTTGTTCATATATATTTTTTGTAACTTTTATTTTTTTAATTATTTCAGGAAATTATAATAGTTAGGATATATAGACGACATGGCATGGGAAATTATGATGATGATGTTGATTTATATTTTAATAATGAATATGAAGTGTTTCAAATATTATTAGGTATTTCATTTATACATAATACATAATCTTGTATTTAGCCTAATTATAAAGCACGATGCCTGACACACAGCTAAATTATTAGTAATAATAATAATAATAATAATAATATAATAATAATTATTATTATTATTAATTAATAACATTGTTGTTATTACTGTTATTACATTTAATAATGCTTATTAACTATTCAAAAAATATATTTATATTAATTAAAATGATTGAATACATGTAAATGTTGTCATTATAGTTTATTTTTGATGCAATAATTAAGTAATTAATTACATATATTTACATACACAAGTATTATATTATATAAATTGTACATTAATAGTATATTAATTGCACAAACTGACAGTTTGAGTCAGTTCCTCTAAGCTCTGTTGTATTTTGTCTGTGTCAGGTTTAGGGTTTGCTGAGGACGTCCTTCAGGAGTGTGTGAGGCATGAGCTTCACTCATCGATTGTTCTCCGTCTCAAACGAGCGTGTCGCTGTTCCTGGAAACTCCTGCTGAGACTTTAAGAGAGCAACGGAGACCAAACGCGCAACAGAATGAGATGAAACGCAGCAGATTTACCTGCTTGATTATCAGATTTGCTCTCGGAGCTGAAGAACACCTGAGTCTCGCTGATAAGAGCACAGCAACACACACCACATCAGACCAGACTGAACACAAATCAACTCTACTCAACTCCATTGTGCGGGAAATATCTCGAAATATATAGAAAACAGACAGATAATTCTACATAAATCATCAAGTAGATGAAGTTCAGTAATTATAAAACTTTGTGCAGTGAAATTGAGCAATTGTCTTTAACTTTATGAAAAAAAGGAGCAGCTTAATTTAAATCACTATCACAAAGTGTATAGAAACAATGATATAATAAATGAAACATAGCCTATATATAATATACACAATTATCTAATTATCAAATAAAGTCATATACAATTTTATATATATATATATATATATCAAATAATTATTAATTTTATTATTTAATATTTTATTTATAACCTGACTAAAGAAACTAATTTACAAAAATAAAAAAGTATGCCAAAAATAATTTTTTTTTATTTAAATTTATATAAATTTTATAATAAATTTGCCATAAATTTTATTTATGTATATTCAAATATAAAATATAAAATTAGACATATACATAATGGCTATAGAATACATATCAAATTATCATTTTAATAAAGTTTAATGTGTTTTAACATTAACATTAACATTAACATTTATTCATTTATTTTATAACATTTTTTTGTTTTTATTATAATTTATATAGTACACTTTTCCTTTAGGTTAGAATAGGTTGGAATTCATTCATTGTGACATTTTACAATTAAACCAAAGTTTTGGTGGGAAAACAACATGTGCTAGGCTATTTCGTAAAAGATCAAATAGTTTCACCAACAGTGTTATTGATTATTATTTTCCCTACCCAGTTTTATTGATTTATTTTTTGTATGAATTTTGCGTAATAACAGTGGTTTTAAAAACTTAATTTAACCAGTTTATGAGGCAACATGTTTATGCAACAAAAATAAATATTCTTGGATAAAATGCACATATTTTTAGCTCATTTAGCTGCACTACAGTTAAAGCTTTTTTTAGTAAGGTAAAAAGCAAGAAATACATATTCTATTGACCAATATGTAAATTTCACAGCTGAGCTGGTAAGAGAAGACTTGCATCAGCTGCAAAGTCAATAAAGCGGCGGGAAAGTGATTAGATTTTGATGAAAGATTATAAAAACAAGCACTTGCTCTTTCAGAGTAACATCCACGTTTGATTCAGCAGCAGTACATGTGCACTGTTGAGGAGGTGAGCTGGATGAGTTTTGATGTTATCTTTCACATGCCAGGAATCGACTCCTCCATCTGCTGCGCTGTAGCTGACGCCAGAGTTGGCTTCAGGTTTGCTGTCACCTGTCACACGGAGTGGTTGTCCTGAGGGTGAATCTTTCCCAGCCGCCAGTGGCTGTTTTTCACCAGGCTCTGAATCACAAAATGTTGACACTGTGTTTGTTTAGTGTCCGAGGATACAGAAAATGCAGCATTGAACCTGTTAGTGTCATAAAATGAAGCCGAACGGGAGCCTAGAGGTTATGCTAGCATTGTTAGCACTGAGTGTATTGCTAAAAAGGGTCTTTTAACTCTCCATTCATTTTCTGAAAAGCTATCTCTTCTAATTTTGTAGCATAAGGTATGTTTTTTATTTAACATGGTGTTTCAGCACGAGCCATTAGGCCTCCAGCTAATGAAGGAAATTGCTAGCTTCTTGCAAAAGCTGTCAAATAAGGTTTTCTAAGAGCGTTATTACATATGATTGTCAATTTTCATGAATGTGACATTACACAATGTCTTGTATTTACCTTTGAGCATGCTAAAAAGATTTAGCGTGAGGTTTGTTTGTTCACTTTAGTTTATTTTAGCGTTAGCATTAGCCAAAAGGTTGTTGCTGTTAAAAAAAACGAACATTTTAATAGCCGGCTTTTAAAAGCCTCTACAAGAAGCACAATTAACAAGCGCAATGTTTAGTTTAGTCACTGTACGCAGCGCTGGTGCGTTTCCCAGGTATGTGCAGTTTCTCACTCAAAGCGGACTGTAATGAATGGCACTCGTACGATCAGACAGATTAGCATGGCGGAATCTTAATTTGCGCGTCGGGGGGAATGTTGGGGCGAAGTAATTGTTTGTACACTAATCATGTACAGCAGCGTGTGGGCATTTCCACTCCTGACTCTGTCTTGTTATTAATCATGACTTGATTTGGCCCGGTTAGCCTCAGAAAAGGGCGGCTCATGCTAGCGCACACAGGTCTGGTAGGTTCAGAGACTCCTGACGCCTGAGGCCAGTGTGAACAAAACATATCATCAGTCACTGCTAAAGCTGCGCTCCACTTGGACTTCACCTGGTGTGAGTGTGGGACTGAGGGGTTTACTGGAAATTATAGCGGTACACGTGTGTTTCATGTTTAAATGCCAAAACCTTATGCCAATACAGAAATGCTAACGCTCGTAAGTAGAACGCATATTGCCCCCTGCAGTACTGGAGGACTTTTTTAAAATAATAATAATAAATACAAATATATTTAAATTGTGTATTATTTTTCCTGTTGTTATGTGATTTATATATAACATTAGAATATAATTAAACTTTTTCCATCTTTTTTTCACATTTATCGAATTATTATTTTTTTAAATTATGTATTTTTGTATATTCAATATATATGTAATCAAATAATTTAAAATATTTTGTATTTATATAATACACAATAGATACATTTAAATTAATTTCTTATTATTTGCAGTAATGTTATTTACGTTTATGTTTAAGTCATAGAAATCTTTTTATTAAATATTATTAATATTATATAGTAGTCATATATACATATCCACAACAACATTTGGCATATCAAGAAATAAAAAATATATTTTTTATTGTATTTACTGTTTTAAAATGTATTTTGTGTATTGTGTGGTTTGTTTATCTGAGTGACAAACAGTAGCCGGATCCTCATGAATGTGCAGGTTTTCTGTGTTCTGGTGTACCTGTCTCACACGCAGAGGTTGAAGCAGACAGTGGCGCTGTGCTACATGTTGTGCTCTGTTGCTCGGACTCATGCGCTGCACAGCTGATGTGACAGTGGTCTTTTCACAGCCCTGATTCACTGTGGCACTGAAGAGACTAATTACCTCCTGTGACCAGAGCTCACAAACAGCCCTGCGATGCACAGTGATACCACAACTTCAGGCGAACACACACTTACAGTGCTCTTAAATAAATGGAAGAAATGGGGTCATAGTAGCAACTACTGTAGATTCCTGTAGACCCAGATTCCACTCCACAATATGTGTTTGATCATGCTTATCTACCAAGAAGGCTTAATTATTATCGAGGAGAGATAAGTCAATAGTTATGTTGATTGAAGACCATTTGGGATGATTACATTCTGACCCATTGTACAGTAGCATGGAAGCGGGTGCGGGACACTGAGAACCGTCTCAGACAAAGAGGTGTTAGAACATGATTAACATACAGATCAAAGCTGCTACAAAAGGAGCAACTTCATTTACATTAGTAAACTTTAACTTTCTAAAAGGTTTGAATGAAGGATGTTCTGGGTTCATTCTCACTCTGCTGAACCCAAGGTACTACATGCAATACTGCAATAAACCTCTTCACTAAGATCTTCATCGTCCTCATTATTTTTTCTTACAATGATTTATGTCATTACTTTTCAGAGCTGAAGCATGAGTTAGAAGTCTGATCTAAATCTTTGAAGAGTTCATCTGCACAGGCCCCAGATTTCAGTCCACTTGTGAATCTTCATGACCAAAACATATTTCAGTGTTGAATAAGAGCCACAAGGACATCATAAACTTGCATCAGTGGTAGTTTTTGCTCACTTGGTGACAAGATACAACATGAAAGAATAAGAATAAAACACTTTTTAACACACAGTGAATGTGAAGGTGCAAAGACAAAACAGCTAAAGAACGTCTAGATGCTGTCTGTAAAGAACACTCATGCTAATTGCAGCTGCCTTGAATGTGTTAAATAATAATAATGTGTGCGATCATGCCTTTCCATTTGTAAATATATGAAACAATATGTATAAACAGTGCTGGCTAGATTACTAAAAATAACTAGTATTTAACTGATTACAAATGACATGTTGAAAATTGTAATAATAAGAAGTGTGTGTGTATATGTATATATATGTGTGTGTTGGTGTGTGTGTGTGTGTGGGAGGCTACAAATCATGCCACTTTCACATTCAAATGACAAAAGAAAAAAATAAATCACTATCTGCTTTTGGGTAACAATGCAATGCTCCCCACTGACTTTGTATTGCAGGAAGCGACTTCTTTGTCATTTCTGACCAAAAAACAAAATGATTAATGAATGAAAGCTGCTATGTGACAAAGCTGTCGACCCAAAAACTCGTGTTTAAGGACAAATAGTTGTAGTGTTTCACCTTGGGCCATTCAGTTCTCAAACAAAATGAAAGAAAGGTGACACAGACCAATAAAAATCAGAGCAGCATCTTCCCACAGTAACCACTTCCTGTTGATGTGCTAAAAGCGACAGAATGTTGCAGTGCTCTTTGTCAATTACTCTTATCTGAGAGTCAATTGCATTGATTTTTGTCCACAATGAAGCTCATCATTTTCTTCATCTACACAACTTTTGTTCACTCAGGTAAGATTCATTTCATAACATCATTTAAAGTTGACATCCCAAAAACGTATAGTACAGTTTTCACGATTGCCTTCCACGATTGAGTCAACTCATCATGCACATCCGGGAAGAAAGGAACTGGAGTAGGCCCCTGCGCACTGGCACGGGCCACACCCAAGTACCAATCATCCAGCCTTGAGGGTTCAGGATGTTGTGGAGGGACCCACTCAATCCCGACCCCCTTAGCGGCCCAGGCAAGCATAGCAACTAACTCAGGATCAGTATCCGGAAAGGTTGAGCGCCCATTGGACGCCGCTCCGGAAATGGACGTCTCATCTCCTGAGCCGTACTCTCCTCCCGATGCAGTAACCGATATCTGGTCGTCAGGGGGAGCCCCAAAGGAAACATTCGGCACTGTTTCCGGTTGACCTGGCTGCTCCGATGGAAACTCCATCAGTATCGCAGCGTGTGTGACAGGGGGCGCTCCCCGAGGGGAGTTCCTCACCATCACCATCAGGCTTGCCCTCTCTCCCCCGGAACCGGAAGCTCCGCGGACGCTGCCAGCGCGAAAGAGGAATAGGGACTTCCCCACCGGCCATGTAGTTAAGCCTTGTCCGCAACTCCAAGATGGTCATCTTCCCGCAATGGGAACATGAACCATCCACGAACGCCGCTCTAACATACTCAATGCCCAGGCATGTTAAACAGTGTTCGTGACTGTCCGTCAGTGCCAGGTAACGGCCACATCCAACAACACACGGATGTTAGGACATTCCGAAGGAAGCGTCTTTGAAAAGACGTACCACCCGTGAGTACTCTTTTAGCTTTTGCTCTTTTTGTGAAAGGCTGAA
>JAUMHI010000259.1:3567722-3585007 GCA_032359435.1 Enteromius unitaeniatus | reverse complement strand
AGCAGTTTGTGCTGATTACAAGAAAAATACAGGTTGGTCAATAATATGTTCTAAGTAGCTGAAAAAAGCTCAAATATTAGAGCATGTCCAAACATCTCATGGGCCCCAAAATCACCTCAGAACCCAGAGGGTTAAGACCCTAAAGAATTATATCAACTGATGATGGGGTGTTATACCATGTCTACAATGGATGCAAGTGGGGCAATAACTATAATCACTGATGCTCTCTACATCGAATGTCACAAGCAGCTAACCACAGACAGTAAACTGATGCCTTGTTCTATTTTAGACATTCCCCACCCAATATGTTCTTTTTCCAACAACAGGCAAATCTATTTGGAACGTTCACTAATGCCGTGTTCAGACTGCACGATTTACAAACTAGTCGCGTCACAGATCTTTTCACACTACATGACTATTTGGGGTCTCATTCAGTCGCTGCTGTGTTTACACTGCATGATACATCGGCAACAGAGGGTTTCACACTGCGTGACTTTACAACAGGAAGAATCGCTGACAAATTTGTCTCACTGCCAAACCCACGCGAGAAGTGACATGCGAGGCCAACGCGAGGCCACATGCGTAAGACCGAGTCCTAACATGAGATTGGATTAATATTAAAAACAGTGGTGCGCAAGAATCTTGCCATACAAATTGCATCTGAGCTCACTTGCAGCAAAAAGGGAAAAAAAATTGAAAAGAAGATAATGGAGGATGATATACCTTCTAAACCTCCGTAGCTCCTCCCCCAACTTCTCGCTGCCCTGGATGTTGGTCTTTCATTGGCTGTAGGTAATCACCAATGTTATTCAGTCAGAACACATTTCAAGCGGCATGATTTTGAATTGCTGACAAGTCCAGATATTTAGCATGCCAAATATGTCACAGGTGTCAGCAGCATGTCGGCGATTCTCGACGAGCACCGATTTGCCTGTGATATCGGGCATTAAAATCCGCGATTTCTCAAAACCTGTCGGTGAGTCAGAATCGCGGCTAAAATCATGTAGTCTGAACTTGTCATTAAACAAGCTGTGTTAGACACCACAGTCTTTAGGAAATGCCAATCAACAGTAAGTACATAAGGGGGCAATACCACCAGTCATTATGACATCTTGTCACATGGAAATGCAGTTTACGGCAACTTATTTTATCAACGTTTATAAAATAATGCAAAAGCTTCAAATCCAGCTTGTGAGAAAATGTCCGATTTCACAGATAAAGACGACATTAAGTACAGAGATGCTCATGACAGAAAAAAATAAATAAAAATGAAATTACAGTGGTTTTTACAAGCTATTTTAGGATGTCAGGGAAACAATAGGGCATACAAAACAGTTCATTAAGGAATTATTCCAAGCTGCCATTGGCTAGGGCAGAGGAGAGTCAGTCTGAGGATGTAATTATTCCATTATCTAATTGTCAGGGCACATATGACTATCTTATTTCATCTTCCAACACAAAATGACGCCATGGGCAGAAAAGTGGTGGCGATATGTAATGCAAAATTCGATGCACATTTTCACCCACTCGGGTAAAACTAAAAGTCCAAAATGCCGCAAGAAATGACTTGCTTTCCAAGAAGTTAAAAACCTATTTATGTTGTTTTTGTCAGTGAACTAATCACATTTTAATTCCCTTTTTTTCCTCTAGTTTTTTGTGTTTCTGCAGAGACAATGATCCAATTAAGCTCAGGCTTAGAGCTTATCTCTGTGCCCGTAGCCTGCAGAAGTGAATGGGCTCTAATTGTCTCTCTTAATTGCCACGCTGATTCACCTGCAGCTGGGAACGGTTAGATGGCAGTCTCACACCACCCTGACAGACCTGGAATGGAAATGATGCGCCTAATGAAGATAGTGGGCAGAACTATTCCTCACGCTGACAGGAAAGAAATACACATCCAGGAAGACTTACAGGTTCCAATAGGGATTAGAAGGCTCCAGGGTTTCTCTCTACTGGGCCCATGTTCTCATGGGCTTTGGCTACATCTCAGAACCATTATCGCAAACTCAAAGCTTGAAGTATTCACAGATTAGTGCTGGAGGGCAGCTGATTCCCAAATCACACACACATGCTGGTCTGAATGTCGCCTTCCAAGCTGAGTATTGATTTGAGTTGATATGTGCATTGTATCAAAATGAGACGAGATCAATATGAAAGTGCACACCACTTCAAGGCTTTATTAATATCAGTGTAGATGAAAATCTCTGTGAAAGTCCTCCCCTTTTATTTTAATCATCATGACAGGCAAAATATGTAGATCAACTTGACCCCAAATTAGTGTAGCTACAATAAAGTGGAGGTCAAACAAATACAGTTTAACACAAGGGACCATTTTATTGTTATTTGCAGCAATCACTGCATTTAGGCCCGTACACACCGGGACAATTATCACGTGCGAATATCGACAAAGTTTAATGCCTCGTGACTAAACAAAGGGCGCCAATGTTAGTGCACACTGAAGCGTAAGTTAGTGTCACAAGAATAAAAACTTCTTGTGTACCGGGGTATATCTGTTTTTCATTAAAATATCAAAGTTTCCACAAAAATATAAAGCATCCCCAGGTTGTCAAGATTGAGAAGTTCCTTAAACACCAAATCAGCATATTAGAATGATCTCTGAAGGATCATGTGATGGAGTAATGAGTGCTGAAAGCTCATCTTTACCATCACAGATGTAAAACTTGTATGTATTAATATAGCAAAAAGGTATTTTAAATTGGAATAATAAAATCATACAAAAAAGTTACATAAACGTTTCATAAAACAAGTTTACCAAATAAGCAAGGTTTAGGCTATTTCATTTAGTCTGACTTATTTTGAACCAAATCAACTGACAATAAATTAGACTACCTGAATCAAACCTGACTTATTTGCTAAATTTGTTTTATGAAACAGGCCTCTGGTACAAAAGGAAACTTTCTGTTTCTTCTCTGTCCTCTTCACCCTTGAACTGATGCATGGGACGCACAAGCCACTAATACATGATACACCATAGCAAGCAAAGGGATAGAAGACACTTTAGTGCCAAAAAGCAAAATTTCTCCAAGGGCTTCTGCACTCGGGCCAGCCTCCAAAACCAGTCCCTAGCAATGGTGGCTTTCATTCTAGCCCAGCAGGAGGGACAGAAGCCCAGGTGTGGATCAAAGCAGCACTATAAGACCCTGCTATCTTAAATGGGAAGCCCACGGGATAAACTGACCAATCCACACCTGTGCTGGGTTTGATCAAAGGTCACAAAGGTGCATCAGACCATGACCTCCAGAAGCGAGTGCCGACGAGTTACTATTATGTTTCCAGACTTGTGCAGGCGATTAACATGTCTAATGCCTCAGTGACAGTACGGCTGAGAAGGGGGAGATGGGGGTGTTTGCTGGCAGAGGAGTGTGAAATCCGCTAATTAACGTGACCTGCCTTTGATCCAAAGAGAATACACAAATGACATCTGAATCAGGAGGAGCACTAGGCAAAGTGGGGGATGTGCCCCACCCAGGCATGCTGAGGCTTGGCGTGCGACTTCAACTCTCTGTCAAATTACATATCCTTCCCAAAACAAAGATGTCACGGGGATCAGCTCTTCTTTTAAGAGCATCTCTCCTTCAAAGTTTTCTCCATTCGCCAGCTTCTATTTTGGCCTCCTGCCGTTCTCAGAGAACATGTGTGGACCAGGCGGCATCTTTTGCGCCAGGTCTGGAGCTTGCGGTCCCCTCCCCATCCCCGTCCCCACAGATGGCCCTAGAGGCCCCTGCCTAACGACGTGTTGTTGTGCTGTGCACTCAAGCACACTTGATTGAGGGAGGAGGACACATCTCTTCCTCTCTCCGTCCACCACATGGGACTCACCGAAACATTCCACCTGCTACTCAAGCATCAGCAGTCACACGCTCCGGACAGATTGCGAAGTGATAGGTAGCAGGAGGGTGGAACGGCAAGATTTTGTCGCACACAATTATATTCCATTTTTTTCTCTTTTCAAGAGACTGCTCACTGCAAGCCATGCCAGAAGATGACTCTGGGTGTTTTTTTCATCGTGGCCCCATGTGCGACTCGCATTGCATATGTAGTAACAGAGAGCCAATTTCCCAAGCTATGTCACTGGAACACACATGGGGGCGTCTCACAGACATGTCACGATAATGACTGTTTACCTGCCCTCTTCCTGTCTCCATTTTCCACTGGCTACATCCCATCATACTGAGAGAGACAGAAATGGAGAGCATAACATTTGTTTGAAATGGCATACTACTCTTATAATGTGCCCTTTATAATGTGAAATTTTACTCTTTGGAATAGAAATTTCACCACTTAAAATAGATACTATATATATATATATATATATGGGGGGGATGATTTCAATATATGATGGATGTCATAAGTTGAAATAAACACCCAGTGTTCTAGTGAGGCCATATGACAATGTAGCATACTACAGTGAAACATTTCTACATGCTGTACACATAATAGTAAGCAGTACACTAAAAACTGGAACACAAAGAACAACTTTTGCCCAGATTCTTCCTAATTTGCAGTCTGGATTTTGCAATTGACACTAGCTGCTGAACATCAGAGCCGGTCTTCCGATTTTAGGCAGTTGGAGTTGACAGATTTCACAGAAAACTGTGTAGTGTATGATGGGCACACACTGCGACTTTTTTTTAGCTTCAGACTATAATTTTTTTTACCAGTTCAAAGAAATCAAACATGTTACTTATTTAATGACAATTTTAGAACACATTTCATTTGTCACACATCTCTCAGTTTCAGTACTGAAGAAATTTTGGGTTCAGAACCGCATAAAAGTCTGGAAGTGTGTTATTCTCAGTCAATCAGAATATGATGAGTTTTTTCTGGAACCATTCACAAAGTCAGCAAGTGTCTTTCTAAAGTCAGCAAAATCTGTTCAGGCTTTGAAATTAGTGTAATATATTTCAGCTATACGATTAAAAACATACAACCAAACAATACACTAAAACAGAACCTATGCTGGAAAACAACAACCTCACATCGCAATTAAAACTTTGTTTTAATTTTTTCATTCTGATCTTTAAGACTTTGTGCGTAGTAATTTTGCAAATAAATTAGTCAGTATGTTTAATCAGATTGTGTAGTCACTATCTGCTATATCTACATTGCTTTTTAAAGAAACGGCCAAAGCATTGTCACGATGTGAGGCTTTCTTCTGCCGAGAGGCTTTCTTCAATGGCAGTTGCTGTCATTGTGGACAGAGATCATGAAAACTAGATGTTTCATCATCATCATCATCATGACCTCCATCTTGCTGCCCATCACAACACCCTGTTAATGATCTAATGGGAAGACAGCATTACAGTACATTAGGCCTATATGCAAACGTTTAACTTGAGAAAAGGAGAGGAAAATTGGTATTTTGGGCACACAGCGCAAACCAGAAGAAAACTACTCTGAACTCTTCCCCCTAACATTCAGACTGAAACTAGTGTAAAAAATATTTATAGTATTTAAAAGTACCTAGAAATGTGGCACGGGAAACAGATATGCTAGAATTGGGCAGTATGAACAAAATCTCATTTTAATGTTGAACATTACATGTTGTCATCTCAGAATTACGGTAATTACCATATGGCAAGAACACAGCATTATTTAAGTGCAAATCACAATTTTGTTGTTAATAAATTAAAAGAAAAGGGGTATAAATTATATATTTGCTAAACATGAGGCAATGTCTTTTTCCGAATATTTAAATTTGAAACCTAAAAATAAGTATGGCAAAAACATTGTTACATTACATTTTAATTGAGTCAAAAGTCAAGACAGTAAAAACTGATGTGTATATACATCCTGATGTGTAAATAAATGTGTCTAACAATTTTACAACATCCCCAGCAAAATTTACATCTGTAATGATGAAAAACTGAAAACTGTACTATTTTTAGAAGGGTTATAGGTTTATCCCTAACCCCAAACCTACATCTAACTCTGGCGGGGCATAAGCAGCTCATTGTACAAAGTCGTACCAATGTGATTATGAATTCATCACTCAGTCACTTCAAATTGTAACAAATGACCATGAAAGTTCTGAATCTTAATCTGCATGAACACATTGCATTACACCAAATACACAAAATAATGTTATCTTTAGCATAGTCGTATGGCCCCTTTAACATGGTATAAGTATATAGTATATAGGTCTACAGTCAGACAAATCACATTCCCTAGGATACATATATTAAAAAGATTTTTGCTCCTTGTCTGAACAAAGCGTATTATTCTTGAATAGGAAAAAGGTTTAAATCAGGTTTGTTAGAATGACCTATCTGGAACATTTCAAACTGTATTACCATCAGTCCAATCCAAATCAAATGTGAACACAAACCTTGTCAGTACCACTCCACAGCAAACAGAGAAAGTGTTGCAGTAGCGGTTTGGGGGAAGCTTCATAAATTGAGCCAGCGAGGAGGAGCGCTGGACAAAACAGCACACTGTAATTCACTGCATCCTCCTATCAGACATGTTCTGTCTATCTGCTTTTAAGAATCAGTAGGGACTGTCAGATCTCTGGCAGGCTGTCGGGAGCAGATTAAGGACACTCTTGGCATTGAGCCGGGTCTACAAGCACAGCTTCTGAAAACAGATAGCACATGCAAGCCTATAGCCACAGAACACACTGCAGGTGCCCAGGATGGGGCTGTGTCCAATAGCATGAGCCTATTGTAGAAGACACAAATGTTTGTAGGGGATGTGTTGCAACATTAATGATTATTAATTAATCCCACAGATTAAAGTCTTGGACAAAAGAGGATTTTTATATTGAAGAATCTTCCTTGCTGTGATCTCTGCTTTGTAAATATAACACTCACCCTCAGAGGATCATCATCTTCAAGTCTGCTAAGGCTTCATTTAAATGTTAAGTGTGTCACTGAAGTGCCACCAGTGGGCCAAAACATAATTGCAAAAGTTTCCAAACAGGTTCCCAAACACTTTTATCACCCCTTATCTGACATTACGTGAACATAATTATCAGCATTGATTACAATTTTAATATCGGAGCAATTTTAGTCAGAGGCCCAAACTGAGCCAAAACAAAAGTTAATTACTTTTTAAGGCAAATAAAAAATGCTTGTAATGTAAAAGCTTCCAATGTACAGAAAATCACAGAGATTTTTATAGCAAACTATACATGAAATGCTTACAAATCTATTAATCTCCCAATATGAGACTCTGGACCACAAAAACCAGTCTTAAGTCGCTGGGGTGTATTTGTAGCGATAGCTAAAATACATTGTATGGGTCAAAATGATCAGCTTTTCTTTTATGCCAAAAATCATTAGAACATTAAATAAAGTTAAATAAATGTTCTATGAAGATATTTTGTAATTGTCCTACTGTACATATATTAAAACTTTCCAGGGTCACATATATCCTACTAAGATTATATTTAAATGCTTGTTTTATACCTACATTTTTTAGAAATAAGCCCTTTTTATTTTATTAAAAAGTTAAACGAATCAATCTATATGTCAGGAAGCAGCAGATTGCATACAACTTGTTTTTTTCTTCAGAAATGCTTTAGTGTCTTATCTAAACTGATACCATGTTCTAACTTTAGGTACTTTCTCAAATACAGCCTTTTCTGTAACGTTTACAGCATTTATGATATCATGCTGATTCAATTTACCTGATGCAATTACTTAATCTAGACTATGATGCAGGAATCATGATTACCTTTAATAAGGCAAGACATTTTATGAAACTAGACAGACACTGAAATGAAAGAGCTCTCTCCATCTGAACAGATTAAGATATTTGTCAACATATTACTTTAATAAAAATTCTATGGCAACCTTACCATGCTTCCAGTGCAGCGGTTTAAAGGTCATTTTCCAAAAATGACTTTACATATATTTATGCTATTTAAATAAAACAAAGTCTAAAACCGTTGCATGCGTGAGCTTGTAACATGTCAGTTTTACTGCAATTTTAATGGGTTTCATGTGTGGAATTGGCTAATGATACAGTGCATGTGTCACCTTACATATTCTTGCCAAAGGGACTATAATAGTTTTGCTCAGTCTTAGCAGATAATGCAAACTACTCTGTTCCTCTACAGGGGGGTTTCTGGAGGAATGCTCCTCACCCGCAACAGCATCGCAACAGCATGTTGAAGCCACATGGCGCACTGCGAATTAAAGGATCTAAGAACATCTGAGTGCCAATACATGATGATGTAGTGCTTGATTTACATGTTTCATTCTAGCTCACTTTAATTAGGAATGAGCAATCAGCTTTTGTCTCATGAATGAAGCACACATGGCTCAGAATATGAAAATTACATAAATGCTTCAAATCCCAATGCAGCAGTTACACCGGACACACTGTGCCGTAATGCACCATATGTTTAACTATACAGACATTAAAACGTAAAGGCCTCTAATATAAAGCCTTGTGATTAACTGCCTTAGGAAGCAGATTTCAAACTGTTCCTTTAGTGACGCTGGATATGGTAGGCAATAAAGCAAGCATCTGTTTGGCGCAAGTGTCTTTTCCTAATGAAATGTTGAATCTCACACCTGCTACCTGTCTCCTTCGAACCAGAGGGGATATCCTAAACATATTAGACGCCACAGGATATAAAACTAACATTGCATGGCAGTTAAAATGCAGTCGATCTCCTCTTTGTAGGTCACATTGGCTGTGTATTGTTTCCTTGCTGACTGTAATGTATTCATTCACGAAGTGCCCAAAGCAGAGAAAGGTCTAAATATTTCCAATTATCGAACAAAGTGTCAGGCAGACCTGTGGTAATTAAAACCTAGTTGACACAGAAGATAGTCAGCACTCTCATAGGTCACCACTGCACACGCTGCCGGCTGCTCAGTAATTGCCACCAGATTTAATTGTTTTTTTTATCTTGATATGAAGCTGCGATAAACGCCTGTTAGAAACAGTGTAAATCATGTATTTCTCCTTTCCATTTACACATTTGTTTTTACAAGTTGCAGGGCTCCAGACTGTGACTAAAATAAAAATATGCAGCTATAATTTAAAATCTAGTCAGCTGGGTCGTCTCATGCGACTTCATTCAGATGGTACTTAGTTAATGTGTGCACCAGAGTAACTTGTTTGCATGCAATATAATGAGTTGTAAGCCATAAACCAACATTACAAACTTTAATTTGGTAAACTGGCCAAATATACACACTTAAAGAAATAGGCCACCCAAAAATTTTATTTGGTATAATTTCACTCCTCCTCTAACCATGCAAGATCAGGACAAATTTGGAAAAATGTAACATTACATCAATTGTTTATCAATGGATTTTCTGCAGTGAATGGGTGCCCTTCAGAACGAGCTGATTAAAACAACACTATAATATACAAGTAATCCTCACAACAGTTTTAGCCGGAGGAAACCATTTGCAGTTACATTTTTTTTTGATGGATTTGTTTCAAGCATGCAGCTTTTCGCGTCACAAGTCATAAATGATTTGTACTTCTGGAACCCAGCACTAGTCACATTGAATCATGAACTATTTATCTTATAAACCAATTTTTTAATGAGGCTATTGTGAATCTTTTTGCACTGACTCCTATTTAAGCACTTCGAATCAGACTCGCGCAGTAAATGAATCAGAGCCATAACTGGCTTAATAAGCCACTACTTTAATGAACCACAATTCATCTCATGTTTAATGTCCAATTCAATACACAATTGCTGTGGTGTCTACAATAAACTGAAGCACCTCTGAACAATTTATCAAAGGACTAATCTGTCAACTAATAGACTAAATCACTTGGCATAAGTCAATGCTCCATTGCTATTTTTTGTCTGGAGCCCTATATTGCTGTTGAGACCTGTGCATATTTGTAATCTTTTTTAACAGCACATGGAAGGTATGCGGTTTATAAATACATCAGGTTTTAATGAGCTCTACCTGGGTGGATCGTTCAGAAGAATATGACATTTCTGTCAGCCTAGCTGAAGAATAAAGCTGTAGTCAAAGGGATTTTCAGCATGTGCTGCTGAGAGAATAGCAAAATGTATCATTCAAATCCCTTTAGGTCTAAAGTGTTCATGACATGAATGACTGATCTGTTACAAGGTCACACTCACAGAGTGCTGGAATGAATTCATATACAGACGAATGATCAATTGCCAACACTGGTCATCTCCAAATAGACATGAATATACCGAATACTGAGATGCACATGAATACAACAATTTCTTTCTTATCTTTATGAGTCATGAGATACTGCAGATTTTTATCACATTCAGTAGGACAACTTAATACATTATTCATGTCAATCGTATGATCCAGATGACCTCCTATCTAGATGACATTAATATGCTGATTTAGGACTTGCTTTCAATAAGTCGTGACCTTAACCATGGAACAAACAAAACCTTTAGATGGGCAATAAAATTGTATGGCCATTCACTTCACATTAAATTCCCATGTAGACTCACTATAAGTTTACTAATTAATGCATAACTGTTTATTAACTCAATACCAACAATCAAATCACAAAACACTAAATCTCTACATCCTTACAAAAACCTGTGTGTAAAGCAACACTCATGCACAAAACTCCCAAAATAGGTAATAAAGAGCACAGCAGGTGCTGTAAGCATAGAAATCAAAACACATCATATACAGGGGGTGTGCTTTATCTTGGAGAAACTATAGAGGTTGCCATAATTACTGGTGTTTCCAAAAAGAAAATGAGAAATAGGCAATTTGGCTATTGTTAGAAAGAAAATTATGCTTTAAAATACTGAAAGTACTGTTACTGAATTGTCTTATTTGTTCAATTAAATATAAATGTAAACATTAATGCATAAAGCATTTTCTCACAGAAATCCACTTGTTCTTAGATTAGACAAAAGTAAAATGAATGCTACCTCTATAGACCACGTGGAGGTAACCCAGAGCAAATATCTGCATACACATGTAACCAAAGCAGCTTTCCCCGTATTTTAAATGTATTTCTTTCACCTTTATGCATTTGGCAGAAGCTTTTATCCAAAGCGACTTACATGGCATTTACATTTTATCACTTCATGCTTACCATGGAATTCGAACTCATACACCTGCATTTTGCCCTGTAGCATATTAAGTAAGCGTAATATTCAAGAAAAGATTTATTTTTACTCAATTACTCAACATAACTGCAGTGTTCATGAATACCACAATTTTATATTCTTTTTTTTTTTGTTTTTTTTCCCAGCCCCACTACAACTTTAATATGAAAAAAAATAAAAGGCATGTGTAAACCTAATATAAGTTAAATCATAATAAACTATTTAAATTGTTACTGGGTGAAAATGTTTGTACTTGTTTAATATTATGTTATCAAATAAAGATTATCTCACATCCCCAATTTTCCCACCATAACAAAAACCTTGGGGGACAAAGAATCTTTTATGCATAATTTATAAAAAAAGAATATGTAGCTGTATTTAAATTATGCAAAATGTGTAAAATTATAATGTAATTTTGTCTATGTAAGAACATGGAATTAGACTAAGCAAGGAGGTGGTAATATTTATTTATTATTATTATTATTATTATTATTATTATTATTCCACTACTAATTACTACTAAACAACACATAATCTAAGGAAATAATCATGGCTTTCAAAAAAACATGACAAAATTCCCCCTGTGATGCATATATATATAGCCCGGGCCCGCCCATATTTCCTGTGACGCTACATTCTTTTCGCGAGCAAAGTTAGTCTGGCCAAGCTGCTGTTTTCAAACATGGAAACATGGTTTACTGCTTTAATGAAGGTTACGGTGGCTACGCATATGTCATCGGAATGACTGGTCCGATTGGTTGTAGCTTCATCCAGTAGTATACAGAGGCATCTGATGGACGCAGGTTAAGCCCGCCTCCCAGAAGGCGGGTAGTAAAGTAGCTTGGCCAGACTAAGCTCCTATGAGCTTAATAGTCACAGTAGTCAAAGTGCCAGTGTGTTGCATAATGCTTTTTTGTTTGTTTGTATTTTTTAAGCGTGTCTTATTCCTACTTAACAGACTGTATTCAGTTCTTAAATTAACTTTGCGTTTAAGGGTCTCTCTGCCTCTGTAGTAGCCTAACCATAGACTGGCAAACACCTTGTTTCTGGGTTAATTTTCCATACACAGGCACTGATAGAGAATGACTGCCATGATGTGAACAGCTTAGGATAAGACCGAATGAAGCTAAAAAGAGCATTTCTGCTGCATTTCCCCTGTGAATATTAATGGAGCATGTGTCTGTATCTGCCTCAGTCGGTGCTGACTCCGAGTGCAGTGTGTGGTGCGGACTTTTACAAACTTTTATTGCCCTCGAAGAGCATACTGCCTTGAATTCTGATAACTAGTCCGTTTAAAATAAACATCTACTGAGGTTTGTACTAACTTTGAATTAATATCCAGCGAGGCTTGCACTTCACACCTCCCATTAGATGTAAACTGGGTCTAAAGCAAGAGTTCGGTCAACACAGCATGATGCTCAGGTCTAGAGAGAGCACCTGGTTGTGTAACACCCCAGTGCCGCTCCATAGAGGCCATGCATTATGCAGCGATTGCATTTCCATGCTGCTTCCTCCTGCGCAGCAGTAAAAATAGAAACGCAGACCTCGGTGCTCATGCTTCGTTGTTTACGACTGCACCGTCCTCCTTCACTCCCGAGCACAGACGGTTATTACTCAAACACCTATAACACACACACACACGACATCTTACCAGAGATATTAAGATCTGAAGAGGTCAGGCTGTTCAAGGAAACATCATCTTGAGATGTCAGAGATCCAAAGCCACAGAGCTTTTTATGGCTTACTTATTAATAAAAACACCTTTGTGATCATATCCCCCTTCTGAACGGTTTCTGAGGTGTAGTGAAAAGGGGGGAAAATGCAGACAATTTTGCATAAAACTATCCAATGCTTCATCTAGTGCTTGATATATTTTGTTATACATATTTTGTGTGGTAACTTGATATGGATTTACATATTACATATTCAAGTTAATGTTTCTGTGGGGGCTGTGAGTGGTAACTTTGCTTGCACTACCAACTTTGTGTTTTAAACAACAGAAAAGGCCAATGAAATTTCCTCCGGGTATACAAATCTCTGTCTACTCTGTTTACTGTTGTCACCATTGCAGTTCTAGTGCCTATTATAAGGAACAGCACAATATAAAAAGCGAGTGCAACTTCACTGACAGCTACACTGAGGCAGCCTTTGAGCCCACGCATCAATAAAAACTGTGGCTCTTACTTTCTCTAAGTCTACCGATATCAACACTGCAGACACAAACAAGAGAGAGAAAAAGACATGACTGAAAAGTGGGGTACATACCCACTGCGTAAGAGTAAAAGTCCATTGCTTCTCGAGAAAAACAAACTTTCCCATGTTTAAAATAACGGAACGAAGAAACTTATGATGTAAAAACCATTCCATCCTTTTTATATCAATTTTAAAAAACTAATGTCTAAATTTAATTTGTGTATACAGAAATTGAGAAGAGCTTAGAAAAAACTTCCACAGGAAGTGAATGTCACAGTAATTAATTCCTCTGATTTTATTTGACACATGTCTTTATATTCTATTTTTGGGCAAAGGACTTAGAATAAAGAACTTCATGTGTTAATACATTTGAATGCAAAAATATGTTGAGTTTGTGAAGTTTATGCAGCTGTGATATAGAAAAAAAAATGTTTGGTTCCCCAACTGTTCTTAAAAGAACAATTTTTATCTTAAATTGAACAACATTTCTATAATCTATTACCCTTCTGCACTATAAAGAACCTTTTGTGCAATGGAAGGTTAAAGTTTCCTAATGGAACCACAGATTCCATTAAAGAACCTCTATTTTTAAGAGTGTATTAAAAACCCTGAAAAGAAAATGTCACCTCTTTACAGAAAAGTTCATTTCTGACTCAGAGCTGTCATTACCTTCCACGAGTCTGTGTTAAATCACCATACAGTGTGGGTTGCTGTTTGACTTGGAGATTTCCTTTCTTGTCTTGTTTCCTGGAATTGTTTGGGTTGCATAATAAGTTGAATAAAATTCAGTGAATAAAACCCAGTCTAATTCCAACGACAGGCCATTAAGTGCTAAACGCATTAGCATTTTTTCTGATTCTTTTTGAATGACTGTATTTTCTATAAGATGCAAATAGCATGATCACAGTCTTAATTTGCTAACTTCTCATTAATAAAACTTTACGAATCACAGCCAGAGTAGCAGTGTTTGAAGCCCTGTACGTCTCACATCACAAATGTAGCACAACTAGCCACCGGCTCCTCTGCTTCCTCTGACGACGTTTGATGAATTTTCATTTGGTGATGTGCAGGGTTTGCAGTATTGAAAAGGCTTTAATGTACCACGTATTCATTTAGTTCACGCTCTTTCTTTCTTTTTCATTTTATGTTTTTCTGGGGTTTTTTTTTTTACCTTAAGCACCATCACTGCACCATCAATGGAACAGTTCCCCAAAACTTAAGTCCTGCTTATCCTAATGGGTCCTCTTAGGCTGAGAGGAGATACAACCGTGCCAGACTCAGACAAGAGACTGAGCGAGAGTGCGTGTTCACTCGAGGGATGATGCGCAGCAGGAGCTCAAAGGAGAGAAGAAGGTGGAGGAGGGGTTGAAGAAGAGGAGGAGGAGGAGGAGGAGGGGTGGAGAGAGTCTCTATGGCCAACTCTGAATGTAGTTCTTTTTCAAGGTCAACCTCATACACACTGGAACGGTTATACAAAAAAACGAATAAAAACAGGCTACATACAATCTGCACCTTCACTGGAAAGTGAGAATAACTTTCCAAAAGACGCTTTCTTCTAGATTTATGTTTTCAATAACAGCTGCCATTGCCTCTGTATTATCGTGGCTGAGCGGCATGCACAACGTGCGCAATTTTAACGTGCTGGCATTGTGATAACGGAGCAAATTCTTTTATTGATTTTGGTGTATATCACAAGAGTTTCCCCTTATCATCACTCTATAGGTCTTCTGTCAGCCCACGCAGCCTCGTAAAGATAATTTCACATATTGCACAAATTTGTCACTTTTTCCCTGAAGACATTCACCGAGCACAAACTCATGGTTGTTCATTAACAAGACGGTCAATTCCCCAAACAATGTGCTTCATGTCACAATAAAAAGCAGGTTTTATGGCTTGTAGCAGTAAAGCGCTATTAAACAGATAAAGCACACCAAACGGGCATCTGGAGGATTATAAAAAGGGCTGCCACACGAATAAACTCACACACCCCAAACCCATAGCCATTCAGAGAGGGGTTATTGAGTGCATGCTGTAAAACCTGCGGAAATGCTGCCCCCTTCAGTAAGACATCGGAGCGGCAGCGACACCATGTAGATTGAGGAGAAAATGGTGAGGTTTCTCTCAAAAGAGGTTTACTCCTGCCCCCATGTGTTAATTGTGTGACTTTATGTAACTGTTCAGAATAACATTTCGCAGGAGAATTTTAAAGTAATGCATTTGTGACCAAGGTTAAATAAATAAATAAACAAATAGATAATGCACATACAGTATCCAATTGATATACTACACTCTAAAATGGCTGGGTTAAAAAATAACCCAACCTTAACCCAGCTGCTGGGTAACTATGGGACAGGTAGAAACTCAGGTAGAAAGACACTGCTTAGTGTAGGTAACACTAAAGCACAAAAGAAGGACTCGGAACAAAGATCACAAGCCTCAATTAAAGCGTCCGTTTTAATGGCATGACACTTAGTCAAGCAACATAACTAAAAGTGTATTTTGTGGAAATCATGTATACTCATATACAGTTATGGTCAATCCCATTTCAGAATCTGCACAATGTTAATGCTAGTTTTAATCAATAATCGAGGTCAAACAGGCAGGGTCCAAACAGCGGCAAACAGGTATAGAGAAGGCAATGTACAAGAACAGTCCAGAATACAAGCGAGTCGGTTGATCAGCAAACAGAGTCCAGAAGGGGCAAAACAGAACGATAATCCAAAAAGGCAAGGCTGGGTCAGTACACGGGGAAATCCAAACACAGAATGAAGAAAACACTTTGTACGGAGGAAAACTCACAATACTCGGCAGGGACTGGATCATAAATGGGACCTTAAGTACACCAGATAATGACATAATGATTTAACTAGGGGGAGGAGCTAATGAGTTGTCGTGGTAACAAGTGAGTAATGGAGCACAGACACAAGGGAACATAGGCAGAGAGACACACTTCATAATAAAAGTCTGCAGACTTTTACTAGTCAGGAGAACACTGACAGAAATCATAACAAAAGGGTTCAAATAGACAAGCATTCTGGAAAAACAGAAGCATGCAGGTAACAACACAGTGTTAAGAATCAAGGGGGTGTAAACTTTTGATCGAAGTCATTTTTATAAATTTAGCTATTATTTTCTCTTGTGGATTTTATGTAAACATTTTATATGAATTCTTATTCACATCAGTACTAAATAAACAATAACACACATTTGTATGATCCTTCTTATTTTGGTAAAATAATTCCAATTATGGAGATTTTGAAAGGGGGATCTAAACACTTTGTTTTGTTTTTTAAAGAAGTCTCTTTTGCTCAACATCCTGCACTTATTTGATCACTATTTGAATATTGTGAAATATTTATTCCATTTAAAGTAACTATATGGGCCTACACCCCAATATAAGCCTGGATCAAGGACCTGACAGAAGAGAACTATCTCCGATGGTGTGTGAACTTACCTTGCTATCTCTACCATTCCACTGCAGACTCGCCGTGACCGATTGGCTCCCCACCTGCGTGGAACCATTCACCAGGGTGACCACACTTCTTGCACCCACCCCTCACTGGCCACAGTCACTGGAAGCACAAGAGGAGAAGAATTCACCTGGCACCATTCACCGAGGGACGACAACAGCACAAGCACCTTGTATTGTTTACTCACCGTCTGTATTACTAAAATCCATCAATATATCAGATCAATATATCCATCAATATACACAGGTCCTTCTCAAAAATTTTGCATATTGTGATAAAGTTCATTATTTTCTGTAATGTACTGATAAACATTAGACTTTCATATATTTTACATTCATTAGACACAACTTAAGTAGTTCAAGCCTTTTATCGTTTTAATATTTAGAATTTTGTATTTTGGCATACAGCTCATAAAAACCCCCCAAAAAATTTGAGAAAGAAAAGTGTTTTTAATACAAAAAAGTCAACCTTCAAATAATTATGTTCAGCTATGCACTCAATACTTGGTCGGGAATCCTTTTGCAGAAATGACTGCTTCAATGCGGCGTGGCATGGAGGCAATCAGC
>JAUMHI010000259.1:3548698-3567622 GCA_032359435.1 Enteromius unitaeniatus | reverse complement strand
CGCTAGAGGCACTCCCATTCCCACCCAGCATCCGCTAGAAGCACTCCCATTCCCTAGAGGCACTCCCATTCCCACACCAGCCTCCGCTAGAGGCACTCCCATTCCCACCCCAGTCCACTCTGATCCATACACACCATAAGTCTTTACACAATTTATCATGCGTTTAAATTAAACTGGAAATTAGGTGCCGGGTGTGCGGCCAGAAGAGAAATGGACCCAGCTAAGCCTGGTTCTCCCATTTTCCCCCCCCCCATTCTCTCATGGATGGGGTTTTGGTTCCTTACCGATGTCGCCTCTGACTTGCTTAGTTGGGGACACCTAATTTCTAGTGATCGTCATCTTGACTACAGAGACCGTCTCTGCAGTGATTAAAAAAAAAAAAAAGTTAAGTTATCTTTCATTACCATCACTCCATTTTCTTACTATTCTCCTTTGTCCAGCATCCTCTCTCATTGCATTTTTGGGCGCTCAAATTTGGCTGCTGTCCTCCCATAGCCTTTTTGGGGGGCAGTCGGTGAACGAGCTGAACGCTGAACTCTTGCCCATGCTAGGGTTCAAACCATTAGGGTTTGGGTTCGCCGTTCTCCTGGCTCGCTCCAAAGACAGCACGCCAAATTTGCTATTATTATTACAAGGAAGCGTGAACTCTTGAATCTACACATGAACTAATAAGTGCTAGCAAGATCTCTAAATATACAGTTGGTGTGCCCTATGGTCCATCTCAAATAAATGTTTCAGTTTTCAACTGAACCCCAACTGAGCCAAATATATAACTTTTAGGATCTGTATTACCTTTTAGTTTGCGTCTTATATGAATGAGACAATTGTATCAGACACACAGAGACTATTCAAATTATAACAAACATGACTGCGAATATTGCTTTTTGTTATTGACCATTCTGAGTGAACTGAGTGGAGGGAAGATGGGTAAATGAACTAAAGCATATTTACATTGACATTTTCCCACATTTTCTCCCACTGTGATGTAGAGAGATGTCTGTATGTGTGAAAAGTGCTCTTTTTTTGTCTCTTTGTTGGACCATGTCAGTATGTCATAAGTAGAAATGATGGAAAACAAAACGATCTCTACTGAACCTGTGTTTAGGGGAGACTCGGGTTATGGAACGTCATCCCTGACAAAATTATAATTAAATAAAGAAATGTACAAAGTAATGTAAAAATATAAATAAATATATAAATTTACAAAAACAAGTAAAAAAGCAAAAATGAATAAGTATTTATAATTTTATTTAATTTGTATTATTTTCCACATTTAATTATTGCTACTTTTATATATATTTATTATTTATTTTTTTAATTTATGTATTTATTTAATTATTTCTTAATTTATTTATACATTTGTTTATTTATTTAGACATTTCTTTGGCCGTAGGATAATGAGGAGTGTGTGTATTCCCTCAGGAATAGCAGTTGAACCAGAGTAGTTCAGGGGTATGCTTTGATGACACAGTGACACATTGTGGTGCGCGAACAAAATGCAAGACACACCTGTTGATAGTGTGGGATGAATTACTTATATATATTTATAGTAAAAATATATGCTTAAATATAATGTGACAACATGCCAACATGTGTATTTGCTTTCCAGGGCAATAACAGTGGAAATATATATATATATATATATATATATATATATATAAATGTGTAGCCAACATAGTGTATGTACTTATAGAAAATGTAAATTTTATTAACAAACCAACTGTGAGAATTATTCTCTGTTGTTAAAAGCTTGCCACAGTCTCCCCTATACAAACAAACATCTAAACACATTCACAACCACCATGGCAAAATAATTGCATAAACTGAATCAGAATCAGTATTTTATTTCAGAAGTTCAGCATTCATGATCATTTAAGTAATATTTCATCATCAATCTAGTGCTAAAAAAAGTAGAGAAAACATAATGGAGTAAAACAAACATCAACGTAACAACAGTTCAGCCTTCTTTATATGGGTGACCCCAGTCTCAAACGAAAGCTTTTGAAGTCTCTGTGTTAGATGGAGCTGCGGTATAGATTGTCTGTGGCTTACCACTTGGGTAGTATGCCCTGTTAAGATATAATACATGGAAAAAGAACATTATCAAAAGTTTGAAAGACAAAGACAGCATGATTACAAAAATAAAGAGCTGCACGCATTGTAAAAGGTGTGAAATGAGGGGGATATAGAGAAGTCTGAGGTTTACCCTTTATCTTTTGCTTTAGAGACTCTTTGACAGGCACTGCACTGGAACGCACCACCCAGAACACACAGCGCTGCACCAGCCCAGCCTATGTAGAGACCAGTCCCCAGCTCAAATCTGCAAACAAAGGCAGAGAGTGAGGTGTATGTACCTACTTAACAGTATATTGGGGACCAATTTATACCCAGAAGTGAATTAAACCTCACAAAACACTCTTTTGAGGGCATCCAAAAACATCCTGATTTGTAAATTGTAAGGCTTGGAGCCAATTTTTAATATAACTCCAATTGCACTCAGGATTTTACCCATTCAAAACTGGTGCCACATATTGGGTATTCTGTAGTTTTTTGCTGTGTAGGGACACTGCAGCAGTATGGAAGTAAGAGGTTCAACTATATTACTATGCAATTGCAATGGCATAATTAAATCAGGCTTCGGTATTTAAAAAAATAATAATTTTGGCTTTTGACACAATATCAAACGTATCAGTAGCCAATTAGCCAAGTAATATATAAAATAAATAAATAAAACAAATGGTCTTATAGCTTTTGTGATAATGTATGATTGCTTGTTTATTAAAATGATGGATTTTGAACATTACCTTTCGTATAGTGTGTAATGTAGCTGTATGTGAAGGTAAACTGTCTGCAAAGTTGTAAAACTGAAATGTAATAAAGTAATTGTCTCTCAAAAGAAAAAGTAGACTCTGTACTGCTGATGAGTCATTTTAAATTCAAATCCTATTTCCACGTCACAAATGAATACATTTCAATAATGCCTGCCTATGTTCTGCATGGATATTCTGCAGATGTCCCTTAAATGGCGTGGCTTGTTTGTGTGGATAATAATGTTGAGAAGATGCTGTGCTCTGCATGATTATTTTCACTTCCAAAGTATGATGCTGTGAAAGTGAAGGGACATTGTAAGTCTTGTGTTTCTGTTAGTCCCCAGCCGTGTTTGGTTAATTGTCCTGTATAAGCCCAGTATTTTAGCCCTGTGTTTGCTTGTCTCAAATGTCTGGTATTGTTTGATTACTTCCCACTATGTGTGTGTTCTTGGCATTTAGTAATATAGACTGTTTTTGCAATTTCTCCTTCGACTCTGCACTTCTTAGTCTTTCTCTGTCTCATACACAGTAGGCAGAATCATGACAGAATACTAGATCTATATTTAAATAGCATTTTCCTCCAGCCCCTCCTTAAAACCACTGGGCCTTACCAGCTCACCCCTTGTAGGAACCCTGCCCATGTCCTATCAGCACCGTCTCAGCTCCTCTTTTGTTGCTCAAAACTATTCTTTGGTGCCTGCTCGTCCAGATTACCCCCCAGTGCTAGCTCCACGAAAGTACCCTTCAGTATTTGCTCCTCCTGAGCGCCCTCTACTGTCTGCTTCATCCCAAGAGCACACTCCAGTGTAAAGCCCACAGAGATCTCCCGATCCTCCAGTGCCAGCTCTACGAAAGCACCCTCCAGTGTTCGCTCATCCTGAGTGCCCTCTTCTGTGTTTACCTCCTATGTTTGTGCCCCATGGACAGCATGTCAGGGGTCCTCCTCAGTAGAAATCATGTTTGCATTACAAGGCCATAAAAATCCAATCTGTAGCACCCCCATTTAGACAGGTGTGTGGCTTTCTTAATCAAGTGCAATCAGTATAATCAAACACATCTCAAGGATGATCAGAAGAAATGGACAGCACCTGAGTTAAATATATGAGTGTCACAGCACTTAATACTTAGGACCATGTGATATTCAGTTTTTCTTTTGTAATAAATCTGCAAAATGTCAACAATGTTTTTCTGTCAATATGGGGTGCTTTGTGTACATTAATGAGGTTACAAATGAACTTAAATTATTTTAGCAAATGGCTGCAATGCAACAAAGAGTGAAATTTAAGGGGGTCTGAATACTTTCCGTACCCACTGTATATGACAACAGCATATCCATGTTTAGATAAGCAAAAGTGTATGCATGTATGTGTGTGCTTGTGAATGTGGGACTTCTTACTTAATGCCACCATAAAATGGGTCATTGAATTCTTGAACAACCCGCGCAGCGTACCAAGATACAGCCACCATAGTGCAAAGACCTATGGGGAATAAAAATACTTCTCTCAGCAACTTTATCTTAGATTCTAAGTGGGAAACATGTAAGCAGTTTAACAATAGAAACTGTAAATTCATATGCACACATACTGTAATTCTGCTTACCTGCAGCGATGAAGATACTGCCACCAATGACCATAGTCTTGCCTTTTGACTCATCTGTTTTTGACCCAATCTTAATGCACTTCAGCCCCATGGTAGATAAAATTATTCCGACCAGCCCCAGGATCAGGGCGATGATTATTAATGCTCGACATGCCTGAATATGAACTACAAGAAGGACAAAAAACTAAACTGAGTTTAGTTCAGTCAAAATGAGGAAGAGCGTGTAACTTTATTGGGGTGCAGGTTTAACATTTCAGTACAGTACATTAATTGTATCAATAAAACTTTTTTCAGCAGAGATTGTTCATCATAAATCCTTATAGTAGCCTTTTTAATGACTGGCATTAATTGTCTATGGTTCATATTAATGATGAATGCTTTCAAAATACTGCTAATTGAAGCTTCACAAGACTTATAAATGTTGGTTTCAAATCAGTGTAAGGGCATGATTACACCCTGACAGCTAACAAGACATTTTTTGTTAACTGATATACTGTTTCTCCATGTTTACATTTTTTATGGAGTGCCACTGAGGGCATTAATGTGGTGAACCATTGAAGTGTCTATTTTACAGTATGTGTACTTACAATGTACTTACCCAAGAAAGTACTATAACATAAGGTAACAACATGGGGTAGGGTTAAGAGTAGTTTCAGGGTTAGTACATAGTTATTACGTAGTTATTGTAATTACTACAATAAGTACATAGTATGTACATGAGGAACAGGACTGTAAAATAAAGTGCTACCTATTTTTTTTTTTGGTGAAGAAATATAATTTAAATAAAAAAACAGGAATGGAAAAGCTTTTTTCCCCCATACTGGTTGATATGTTTATAATTTAAGTAAAGCCAGCATATACAATGGGAAATAGCTGCCAGAGATTGAGATCATAGTGAATGAGTTTTACCAAGTTCCACATTCATGTATAGTTCTTCATATACAGAAATATAATAATAACAACAAATTTTTATTTTAATTTGCCACCTACCTGGCAAAGCCAGCATGGATTGAAAGTCTTGGCAGTTGGCCTTTCCAGAACTGTCCTCGCCACAAGCATGCCACAGATTCTCATAAAGGCGGTTCGAAACGATCACTGTGCCTTGTATGCTAGATATCTTCCAGTAGTCATTAGCCACAGCAAGGCCAGTAACAACCCAGCCCACCAAACACATGAAGAATCCAGTCACTTCTAACGCTGTCGACATTTTTGCACCCAACTTATACAAAATGAGGGAAAATCCAAGAAATACTAAATTTTTTATGCTAAAACAATGTGCTAGAAACCACACCTCGCCTGCTCCTGCTGAGTTTGAATAGTTTTTCCGTTGAGCAGCAGGACTTCAACCTTAGCAGAGGGTAATAAAGCCATCGCCGCACCCAAGATCCCACTCAGGTTATGATGATGCTGTTGATGATGGGCGTGATCCTCTAGTGAAACACATTTACTGTGATAACAACATTACCATGTTTGGTTATGAATGGTTTTTCAAAGTCTCTCAGTGACTGTATTGAAACTAATGTAATATTGCATTGAAAATGTGTGCTTAGCTGTCTCGCCAAATTAACCATCTATGCATTTATTTTCCAAACTACCTGATCTATAAGGTCATGAGAAACCTGGTACTTATACCAATGTCTTGGGCCATAGGCAGGGAAACACACCGTACGCATGGTTAGTCAATTGCAGGGATAATACACTAACAGCTACACACTCAGTTACCAAGACAATCGACAATTATTAAAAGGTGCACTGACTAACAGCACAAATGTACCAATATGCATTTAATGTAAATCTGTAAATATTTTTCAGATAAACCTCAAATGAGTGCAACACTGGTGTGGTATATGAAGAAATTCTGAATCATGATTGCATTATTATTGATAAAACAATAATTAAAGTTCAAAAAAGAAACTGAAACGTCCTTGCCAATAATTCATGAAACTGGCGGAACGCTTTATGGATGGTATAGCTATATAATCACCTTCCACATTACTTGATGACATTGCCTGATGTAGGAAGTTGCCAGGATGTGCTTTTGTTTGTTTCATGCAGAAAAACCTAAACACACAATAAAGCACGCCTTATTTTTTTGGTTTCACTGTGACCTGGTTTCAACAGATATAGCTTTATGGCTTTAAGGCTGCCAGTTAATGGTTAATTAACATCATCAGAGCTCAAAGTCCGAACTCCCTCAATAAGCAGATGACTTTATTTCTGCTTCAGTTTCTCTCTCTCATCCCCTACCCATCATTTTTTACTAACAAACTTAGTACTGTACCTATTGAAAGATAACAGTTTCAGTTTTTGTTGTCGTATAAACTGCATCTTATCTTATACGTTTATATCCTAATGAAAGGCTATTAACATTAGCCAGTGGTGTAGTAGTGTCATGTGTAAATGGTCACTCTGGTCATTTCCATAACTGTTTTTTGTCCGAAACTAGACTTTAAAAAGCACGTGCAGGTTATTACACAACATTATCCATTAATTTTATGAACATTTCTGTTAACTCTTAAACACTTTAAAAAAATCTTAAAATTATACAGTATATTGTGCTTTATTTTTACAGATTTTTGGGGGGGTTACTCCCTGATCAGAGACTGGATCTGATTGTTATTATTTGGTCTGTCTGCTCTCACCCTCAACCACAAACAATCACCTCATCACCTCTGGTCTGCATCTCCCACCACGCACCTCACACTCTAACCTGTTTCAGATTTGCAATCACACACCTACTCGCAATCAGCCACACCTTCATTTACCACAGCATTTAAGCCAGACTCACACACCAAATTAAGCTTCCTGCATTAGTTCAGGCAGGTCTCGTAGTCAAGCTTTGCTGTTAGCTGATTGGAAACCCAGCCCCCATCAGCTGATCACACACCCAAGCTCACTATTGGCAAATGACATCAGAGCGCCCTATTTAAACACTGCTTTCATCTGCTTGCTTTGCTGCTTCCTCTGTATGCTGCTAACTTCGACCTTGTTCAAAAATAAATACTGCACATGGATCCAAACTCCTCTGTCTCCAATGTTACACTGATGCTATCCCCCAAGGGCCACATTTTTGTACAAAATCCCTTATATCACTGTAATATCTGTGTCCATCAGCTGAGACATTTATGATCAGGAAATATTCTCATTTATCTACAAGGTGTGACTAGATAGTTTTTTTTTTTTTATTTGAGTTATAATGTTTTTCAAAAGTCTGAAAATCTATGTGAAACACAAGGACATCCACCCACAGTCTGAAATGATTTAACTTTTTTCAATAATAGTTAACAACACATTGCTGCACCTCCTCCTGTTCAACATATTTTCATATAGTTTCATATAGACACATGCAACTGTAATATTCAAACAGGTCTTACTGGTTTGTTCCAGTGGACTTGAGGTATCTTGCTCAACGAGTTATGCTGTTCTTTGCACCTTTTTCTTTTGCCATGTTTACAAGAAGCAGAGAAGACGAAGACACCTACAGTCACTGAGACTGAGACTCTGCTTTTCACATCAACGTGATTTTCAGGAGTTGTTTTATTTAAAAAAGGAAAGTGGCAAACCCTTGGACCAGAGTTGGTGTTCACCGAGACAGGAGAAGAATAGGTTATGAGCAGTGGTTTGATTAGGAGTCTGTTTCCTCTGCTTCTATACTTTACCATTAACTGTAAGTACAACCTCTCAGCCACTGTGCATTACATCTTACTTATTAAAACTATCCTAATATTTTAAGAACACATACCATATATCTGCTTATTTTACTGATGCTTAGCATTCACACAATCATTATGCAGTCATATTTTTGTACATTTGACTTATTCTGAAATATTTATCTGAACATTAGCCTACCTCCTTGAATATTTTGTCACTATTATTATGTTTCTAAAATATTGAACAGGTTTATGCAAAGGCTGTGAAGTGTGACAATCTGAAACTACTTTTGAAGATGCTAATCAGAATTTGTGTGTGTGTGCATGTGTGAGATTAACTTTTTACCAAATATGTAACAAATGTTTATGTTGGTCATTGATTTAAGCTTCAAGTTCACTATGCCCACCTCTGAATGTCTCAATGCATTCTGTAAACATGATGCACACCCTGAAATGGAGCCTCTTGCAAGCATCCTGTTCCAATGTCAACTACTCTGTGCAATTTCAAGGGTAAGCAAAAATACCCCACTTTTTTGACATCTGTCATTATTAATCTTAAATGATTTGGATGTTGACTAGATTCAATTAAATAAAGTGTCATTAACTGCAAACTCTGCTTTCTATTTTACATTATTCATATTATTTCCTTTATTTCTGTTTTATTTTATCTAGCTATTTTCTTATTTATTTAAACTTGACCCTGTAACCCTGTAACAAATCTATTCTCTTGACTTTCTTTCTTTTATTTATATAAAAAGGACCATCTCATCTGAATTATCTGAACACTAACATTTTCTATTCATTTCTTTCTACTTGTTTTTTTATTTATTAAAACAAACAAACAAAAAAAAAACTCTTGCCATTAGACTAACCAAGACTAATAAGGGTCATGCCTGGTATCCGGTAACATTTTGGCTTCAAAATGTTTGAAAAAATTTAACATGTTTTTAGCATTATACCAAAATAGTGACGTGTTTAAATATATAAAACACATACTGGCCATGTTTGGTATTCTATTAGAATTTCCACCCTTTTAGTTTCACTTTCCATAGTCTACAAAAACTGGGTGGAGTCTAACACTGTGGAACATTTTGAGCTAAATTAAATTAAATTTAACTAAATTAGAGAGCTACATGATCAACATTTAGCTCTCTAACCTTCTACAGAATATAACATTTGTAACTATGTCAGATATGTTTTTTTTTGTTCGGACATTCCCCATAATATAACCTAACAGGGTGAAACTTTAAGAGTGGGACAAGCAGGAAAACATTTCAAAAACTTAAAAAAGGCATGAGTGAGAGGTGACATTTACCTCCATTTGTACAGTTCAATTCTAGCGATTAGACCTATATAACTTCAGCAATTTCTTATAAATATGTGACTGTTTAAGAGAAATTATGAGTACGTAAATCATACAGAAAAGTCACTGCATAACATGAATGACCCATATATTATATATTATTGCTTGGTTGATGGTTTTAACTGTTGTCCTCATTTGTAAGTCACTTTGGATAAAAGTGTCTGCTAAATGGTTAAATGTAAATTTTTGTCACTTTATGTTCTGATTTATAGACTGCAAGACAGTTTTGAGTAAGATGACGTCTGCACTTTGTTGATTTTATAAAATAAATTCTGAATGATTCTGAATGTAGGGAGTATGAGTTATACAGTCTTAACGGAACATGGGTGGATGCTTATGACTGCCAAGAGATCAGTGAAAACAGGTGTGACCTCACCCATGACCTGGCCTCCAACTCTGACTACACTATACGCATAAAAACAAACTGTGATGGCCAGAAATCATGGACACGTCTACCAGTGACCTTCAACAGAAGAGACAGTTGAGCATTATTTTTTACTAAATCTGAGAAATTAGAAATTTCTAAAAAAGCTGGGAGCTAACCCTCTTAACTTTTTTGTGTCTATAGCAGTGCTACTGTTTCCAAAAATGATGATGAATGTGGAGGGGGATCCCATCCAGGTGGACTTTAGCACAACTCTTTCTGATATGACTTTAAAGCTTAAAGTCTGGAAGGAGGGGGATGAACAGAATGTGAGAATCTTTTCAAAATTGAATTTTGTAACCATTATGTAACCAAATATGTCTGATGCTAACGAATGCCTGTGGACCTTGAAAAGGCAGACAGCGTATTTCCTTTTTTTTTATTTTTTCCTTTTTTTTCCACAAAAACAAGACTGTGAGTGACAGATGCATTTGTATAAAATACACTTTGCTGTCCGTCCAAACAAAGGCCTATTTTGACATGATGCATGTCTTTGCAGCCCTTAATTCATGTGATCAGCGCATATCCATATCATTTTTCCATTGCTGCCCATCGAGGGAATGAGAAGATGTGCTTCAAGGCAGAAGCACTATTAGAAGCCATTAACAAGAGCTGCAGCATTGACACACAATGTGTCATCATACCCAGTGAGTGATCACTGCAGAGTGTAATCGGTTGAAGGAAATTAATTTAGTTACACAATAACTATAATACAAAATAAGACATTGGGAAGACTATAAAAAACTATGAAAAGAAAAGGCAAGATTATAAATACAGTAATATACAATTCTGAGCTTGACATTAACATTGGATTTCCTTCTCAGAGCAGACATCTGACTATATGACGCTGGTGATGGTGAGCATTGCTGTAGCGGTAGCAGTTACTGTGGCTTTTATTCTGGGATGGTTGTCAACACATCTTGGTCCACAGATCAAACAAATCTTTTGCCACCGGGAGACCATTCCCAATATACTGGTAATTGTTTTTAAATTCATGATCAATTCTTGTCCTGACATCTGAATATTTTTTTTTTCTGTTAGAATCTAATGTACAGGGTGGGCCACTTATATGGATACACCCTAATAAAATGGGAATGGTTTGTGATATTAACTTCCTGTTTGTGGCACATTAGTATATAATAGATGAAGTGAGGGGGGAAACTTTTCAAGGTGGGTGGTGACCGTGGTGGCCATTTTATTAAGGTGTATCCATATAAATGCCCACCCTGTACTAAGCACAGTTGCACTGGAAATGCACATCTGTGACAACTTTTCTGCAAAATGATATTACATTAATTGTTGCACATCTTGTGTCTCTTATGGAAGTAATACCTGATAAAAAAAAAATAGTTGTTACTGTTTTAGAGTTCGTTTTAATACGTCTTTGGAGTACATTTATTAAAAATGTAGGTACATGTACTGTATGTTTTTCCAATGAGCGTAGGATGCATCTTTCTGACCTGGTTAAGAAAAAAACAAGCAAAGAAAGCACCCCAAACCACCATATGTAGATGTGATTACTTACATTATTTAGAGGAATGACCACTTGATCTTAATTTTTACAGCTTGATGACTGGCCCACTAGAGAAGCCATCCTTTGTACTGATGTTTCACTGGAGCCCACAGAGCCACTTTTGCTGCTTCTCTCCGTAGAGCATCAGCACACAATGGTGCAGTTTGGAGGGAACGGGTTGAAGGAGGTAGAATGCAGAACATGAGCTAAACAAACAAAAAAAGACAGTGGTACTGTACATAACTGATTTTTGAAGTCTTGTTTTTTTTTTTGTACAGCAGGGGGATAACTAAACAAATACATTTGTAAAATTTGTGATTTACAATAATAATTAAAAATGTCTATATATATATATATATATATATATATAAGGAGCAATATTGCTTACTATCATTTTAAAGGTTAAAATTAACAACAGAGGTTCCAGTTCATTAGACACTATAGGTAAATAACAAGCAGAATAACAACCTGCAGTAAATTGTAAAACACAAAGCAGTGTGTTCATAATTTGAATAATAGCTTTGGGAATAGTGCTTTTCTGGGCCCCACCTCTCTGCTCTAGTGTTCTTATATGCATGTTGGCCTGTGTGGTAATCCAGCTATGAGTGTAGTTAATAATTGCTCGAATTCTGCAGTATTTAGACTGAAGAAATGGGGATTGAAATATTCTGGGTTGTGTGTTAAAGTGATCATATCCGTTCTTTGATGTAAAATAGTTATTGATGTCATGCTGTGTTCACAGCAAGGTAACAGTTTTGTGCTCTTTATTAGCATCAGTGATTTTTGAACATATTGTAAAAAGTGTTGAAAAGGATTTCAAATCTAAAACTGTTTTGATAATACATGAACTGCTGTATATTACCTACTTTGCCATCTACAAATTGCAAATACAACTGTGAAATCAGAATAAAAATAGTTCTGTCATATTGTTACATTTACATGTCTAGGTTTCTGTCATGCCCATTTTTAAGTAGCGCGTTTTTTCTGGTAACTAACTTCTGTAATAAATTTCTTATGTTTTTTTTAAAGAGAATGTGTTTTGTGTATGTTTAAAGGGGTCATATGATGCTATTTTTAAAAAATCGTTGTTTTGTGTATTTGGTGTAACAGAAAATGTTACACCACTTTGTGAGTCTGTCTCTCACATGTGCATGCACAGCAACCATAGTCCAATGTTTACCGGGAGCCAAAGCGCCTGACAATCTTGGCAAATTTAAAATGGTTGACTAATGATAAAAATAATGTTAAAGAGGTGTGTGAACTTGCAAGTACGATGTCAGACACTGTAATACCTTCCTCCCTGCTTACTGAGCTGATGGGATACATAGCACACTGTTGTTACTCAGTGGCTGGAGGTGTTTAATTTAATTCACAATTAGACAGGTTTTTGGGGCAAACTATACCTGTTAAAAAGATATGGTTTTCATCCTTTAAGGTTTGGTGCCACTCTTCTCTCTAGAAATATGGTACATAGTCTTAGAGCTTGTACTTGACTTACTCAGAAAGCAGACAGACTGGCTAAACCTACCGTCTGCTAACCGCCTCATGTAACAGGAGTCAGTTAATTCTCAGCAGACTCTTTCACCTGCAGATATTACACTATAAAGATTGCATCTGTTCCCTGAACTAATACAAAAAACATCAAACCAATTAATGAGTAACAATCATGAGATGTTCAACAAATAAAAACAAGTATAATACAGAGAAACATATGATAAAGTGTGGCTTATTTAATATCAAGTTCCTTTTTAGAAATACACTTTTTGTAAATTATATGATCACTGACCATATTCTAGATGTGCAGTAACCCCAAGATTACTGTTATAAATATGAGCGGCATCTAAAAGGTAAAGGAGGAAGTCTTGCTAGAGTTTATAGCAATATCTTCAATATTACAAGTATAATTGGTGCTTAATATAATGTGTAATGTGAAAAACGGGTGTTAATGGTTAATGATATCCATGTCGATAATGAAAAAGATTCTTTGGGCTCAGCCATGTTAGGACCTCTAAGAAGGAATATAACTGTGAGGATACTACCTTTTTTATTATCTTGACAGAAAAGGAAGATTTGAGATTAACTAGGTCTTTGGGGTCAAGTTGCATTTTTTTAATGAGAGGCTTAATAGATAGTTTGAAGGCTTTGGGGACATTCAGTCTCCTAATGACAATGATAAATTAATAATAGGCAAAAGAGGATCTATGACTTCTGGAAGCAGCTCTTTTAATAGTTTAAATGGAATAGGGCCTAACATACATGTGGTTGGTTTAGATGATTTAACAAGTTTAAACAATTCTTCCTCTCCTATGGTAGAGAATGAGTGGAATTTTTCCTCAGGGTATCTACAGTGCAATCTAATGCAATATTGTAGCTGACAGCTGCACAGTTTCCATTTTATCTCTAATAGTATTTACCTTGGAAGTAAAATATTGCAGTCATTACTGCTGTGACAGTACCTGTACCTACATTTTTACTAAATGTACTCCAAAGATGCACTAAATGAGAAATGAAACGAAGCAAACAATAAATTTAATGGAGCGAGAAAAAATAAAAGGAGACAATAACAGAAAACAATAATAATGAGTGTAACGCGAGCGAAGAGCTAACCAAGTAAAGGAGCTAACTGGCAAAGGAATGCCAAATAAAAACTCGCGGTTTTTAGATTAAAAACGAACGATTAACAATCAAATATATGGGATATATTTGATATAGGAAATATTGAGGGAGCTAAGTTATCACTTTAAACAACAGAAAGCCATAGACAGATATACAAAGCTACGTATGTGAGCTACAAACACTCAACAAACTCTCAGCAGAGCTGCAGGCAGGAGCATTTAAGCTCAGACCAAAAATCTCTGCAATCTCTGGAATCCTGTCTGATACCTGATGTTCTCTGTAAATTCTCTGTCATCAGTTTGGAATCTAGGCGTGCTATTTGATAGCAATCTTTTCTTTGAAAAACGTGTCTCTAGCATTTGTAAAACCGTTTTCCTCTCTTAAAAATTTCTAAATTCCGACATATGCTCTTAAAGGAATAGTTCACCCAAAAATGAAAAATCTGTTCTGAAAAATCATTTACTCATCTTCAAATAGTTCCAAATCTGTATGAATTTCTTTGTTCTGCCGAACACAAAGGAAGATATTTTTATATAAGTTTGTAACCAGGTTGGTTTGGGTCACCATTGACTTCCATAGTAGAAAAAACAAACAAAAAACAACTGGATAAAGCAAGTACAGCTATCATTGAAGTGAGTAGAACAAAAGCCATCATATCAGTTAGAATTGGCCAACTAGTCATATGGAGTGTAGCATCCTGGAGAGTTCTGCTCCGACTCTGGCTCAGGCCATCAGCACGGAAAAGCCTAGGATGTTCCCAGAAAAGAGTGCAATTCTTTCTGTTCTTTACACCATGACAGTAACCATTTTTAAAGTAAAAGGTCAAAAAGTCAGGATTGTATCTGTGCGGAAATATTAAGAACATGAGCATCAGGGAAACAGTGAGTGTGCACTTTACCTTTATCTAGGGTAGCACAGACACGCCGGATGATGGAGTCCCTGATGATTGCATTCCGTCTCGTGAAGAGGAGCAAAGTGGTTCCGGGTCTTGCGTTTACTGCTGCTGGTGCCCCTGTGCAGAAAAACACATGGAGTAGAGCTGGTGGGAGTGTTAGTATCAAGCTGTATACTGGACTTGTGAGCGTCAGCCTTCAGTGTTTCTAGTGCGACTATCTTCTCCCTCAACTGGGCCTGCTTTTCAAGAGTTCAGCTCGAGTGTGTCCTCATGATGGTGTATAAGATGTATTAGATTTAAAAAAAGACGATAAAGAATTAACTTTACAGGGCTCCAACGCAAAACACGAGCAAACAGGAAATGATGTACAGACAGGAGGTTTCTTGTCAATGAACATGAATCATAGAATAAATTTTCATTACCGTGCCACGAAATGCCATTAGACTGGGTTGACGTTGGCTGACGGCACACTAAATTACACAAACACTAAATTTACTGCTCTGGAGGACTATTTGATGCTTAGTGTATCCCATGCATCCATGATGTTTTGTAATAATTTGACTTTCTTATCCGAGACCTCTCAAGAGGTCACAAAACCTTTCCAATGTAAGTTAAATATGAATATGAAGGAACTATAATAATCATGTATTACATATAATTTTGTATATAAATAAACATACATTTCTCATTTCTTAATTAGAAGCACCAAAAATTACATTGTGTCATGTTACTGAACAGACAGAAGTTGATATTAAAATGCAAAATATCTATCTATTTATCTATGTAAACACTTGTATTTATACAACACTAAAAGTGTGTCACATCAGGTAATGTAAAGTTCCACACACGCTTGTGGTCTTCACCCTCACTTGAACACCTGGGCCAAATACAGGAAATACATCATATAAGCAGTCAAATGATGTGATGATGAGATACTTTTGTATTCCTAGCTAACTAATAAGCACATTTCAAATGAACTATTTGCATATTACGATTAAACATAATAATAATAATACTAACAATCAGAATCACTTAAAATGGTAGTTTATTTTAGGAAAACCAGATAACACTTTACAATAAGGTTAACATTAGTTAAAAATATGAGCTGAAAAATAATGGAAAAGAAGATAGTATTTGTTAGTCTTAGTTAATTGTAAGTTCAGAAAAACATCAATAAAATCAAAAGTTTAATCTGTAAATATGATTTAATGATCCCAAGTATTTTTCATAACGTTAATAACAAATATTGTAATAGATGTAAGCTTACTGCTAATTGTTTGATTGTAACTGTAGAATTGACTTTACTGTATTTTTGACGAATGTAATGCGAATAATGGAAATACATTTTTACAAAAATGCTAGTGATTTAAATGATCTTATTTTAGACTGTAAGTAGACTATTGGACAATCTTAAATGGTCACAATTACAAATATTTTTCACACGTTATATATTATTATTATTATTATTATTATACAGCATATGCAATATAGCAAATTAAATGAGAATATTCAGCTATTGATGTTATTTGCGGAGTGCAGTTTGTCACTGATGTTGCGCCCCTCGCCACAGTCTTTGTCACTATGGAAGACAATAGTGTCATAACCGTCTAAAACATATACAAGGCTTCTTACAGCCTATTTATTAAGTTTATTTTGCAGTGGGCTGTTCAATAATCTAAGAACGTATAGGCTAGATCGCATGACATCATAGCTCCATATAAAGACCAGACCACCTGATGTATTCAAAAGGAGGGGAAACCAAGAAAGACGTCGCATCCCTGACGGTTCCTCTGGTGTGAAGATGGCGGTCCCAACTCAAAGCAGTCGGACCGGATCCGTTAGCAGTCTGGGAAACAGTCCAACCGCAACACCGGGAGGCTTAAACAACAACCACAAGCTGTGGTGCTGTCATGAGCTTGATTTCAGGTCCGGAATGAAGATCGAAGAGCTCAGCCGACTCATCCATGAATTCAGTAAACAAGACCAACGAGAGTATGATGACCAGAGGGCACTGGAAATACACACCGCTAAGGATTTTATCTTCTCCATGCTAGGTAGCATCTTCTGTTTAAGATATTTTAAAAATAGTGTTTTATTTATTAGGCTGTTCACCTAATTTACACGAGTTAACCTTTATCATCATCATCCAGTTTTTTACGTACAAACTGTAGAATCTGTTAATCTGCTAGATTAAAAATGCACTGATAGCTAACTGATTTTTACCCCTGATTCTGCATCATAGGTGTATAAAATAGATTTTTGTACTAATATGGGTTGCAGAATAATTATTGCATGCTTTTGAGTGACAATCCCTGCTGTGTGCTTTGTGCTTTAGCCAGCATCTCAGTATTTTACATTATCCAAACACTGAATTCAGTTCAGTCTGCTCTTAAGCTGGTTTATGTTTGACCTCTTGTGGAATAATAAATCTGTCATAGTTGGGTGAATGCATGTTAGTGATCTGCTGTGTGACAGGATCAGAATGATTATGTCCAAGTTGAAACACCCAAATCACTCCATGAAAAGATTGCTAAAGAACAATTGCTCACTGGCTGCAAAATAAAATAAAGAAAACATTGGTATTGTGGACAGAGGTGCATAAAAACTGTTGCTGGACATACTGGGGTTCATTCAAATAAATAAATAGATTTAATAATTCAAATGTAAATGACTTGAGTCACTTAGTATTTTAACATTGTAAAAATGTACAAGTAATAATTAGAAAAATTACAAATTATAGGCTGTAATATCACTTTTGACCATACCGTAATATCAAACCATCAAATATTTTGCCTAAAAGCTGTATTTCTGACACTGGGTGGTCTAAAACAGATTTAGCATTGGGACTGTTTTTAACAGAAAATCAATAGGGCTATCCAGCACTAGGTTTTTTATTTCCCAGGGTGGTGTGAGGCAGCATTCAGGCAGTTGTGGGAACCTCATTTCCATTGAGGCAGAAGTAATGTACAGCTCCCTTTTTCTTTCTGTTCTCACACTTTCATTCACTGCCATTCACCAAAGGCTCAGTTCAGATAGCAGGAGGCTGACTGGCCTGCAGTGTCTGTGTATGCAAATGAGACAAATGGAACAAAAGTGACACTGAATGTGTTTGTAGAGTTGTAGCCTAGTCTAGTCCAGATTTACAGAATGAAGGAGAGGAGGGGTGTGGGAACAGCATAAGAAGATTCGATTTGAAAAATATTTATACATATACACAACCACACACACACACTTATATCTGCACATTTTGTATGTTTCTCTTATTGCTTCAGAGGATTGTTCCATTTGATCATAATTGCCCTGCGTAGCAGACATTGCATATTACACCAAAGTTCCAGTTCGAATGTGGTGTATATGTTCCATTAAAAGAACATTAAAACGTGAAAGATGTGACTACTATTCATTTTTCTTGATTACAGTTAAATGGCACAGATACTGCAGGTAGTGATTTATTGCAAGTTGTTGTTCTTAAGTGAAGTAAACTTCATCTGATTTCCTTTGTGCAGGGAGTAGAGAGCAGTGAACATTATGTAGGGACCATGTCTATTGGAACAAAGTTCATTCAAGGAGCTCTCTTCTAACCAGCTGGTGATTTGAATCAGGTGCGTTAAAGAGAGACATACAAAATATGCAGAGCAAGTGGTCACGAGAAGCAGGATTAAGAACTGCAGCTTTAATTATATTATTTTCTTCCAGTTTTTTATTAATTTGTTTACTATGGAAGCCCACCACTGAATAAAAAAAAAACCGTCTAGGTTACGAATGTAACCCACGTTCCCTGAAGGAGGGAACGGAGACGTTACATATGGGAACTCGCCAGAGAGACCTATCTGCTATATTGGCGTGCACTGATTGCACTCAGGTGCACCTCATCACTGCGTGAGTATAAGAGGGCACGCGCACAGCCGTTGCCGGTGTCAGCGCGACTCTAGAGACATGGCAAGAGAAAGTGTAATTTCTCCATTCCAGGACGAGACAAGGAGACCAGAGGAAGCACAGCCGGAGCTACTCCGCTCTAGACCGACTGCGGGGCAGGGAGGACTCAGGTTACGCA
>JAUMHI010000259.1:3506000-3518010 GCA_032359435.1 Enteromius unitaeniatus | reverse complement strand
TACTTGATAATGTTCAGTGCTTTGCTACAATCTGTATTGTTAAAAGAGCTATAGAAATAAAAGTGACTTGACTTGACATTTTTCAATTTGCTCTCTGTGTCTATACCTAGTTCAGAGGTTTGGGGTAAGTAAGGGTTTTTAAGAGATTCTTTTATTCATCAAGGACACAATAAATTGAAAAGTGCTAGTACAGACATTTATAATGTTACAGCAGATTTCTACTTCAAATAAATGCTGTTCTTTTGAACTTTCCATTCATCTGTGAATCCTAAAAAAATATGCTATATCACAGATTTCACAAAAATATAATCATTAATCAAATCAAATAACCAAAATCATGATCATAATGATTAGAAATGTTCGTTGATCAGTAAATCAGTATACATCATGTGACATGTGAGAAATGATGCTGAAAATAATAAATAAATTACAGTTTAAACACATTTTCACACAGAAAATAACTATTTTTAATTCTAATAATATTTCACAATGTTTACTGTATTTTTGATGAGCAGAAGAGACTTAAAAAACCTTACCAACCCCAAATGTTTGATATATGTACATTTTTGTGTATATACTGTATATATATGTGCAGAAGTGATGTGTTTGAATGAGCCATACCTTCCTCTGTGGGCACGTAGACGTTGAGGAACAGACAGTCTTCGCTCTGCTCGTGTATGTAAGTGGCGACCGTGTCCAGGTTAGCGGTGAACCAGACGGGTAACATGTCTGTGAGCAGCAGTCGGTCCTCCAGGAACTGAGGACACACCGGAGCAAACTGCGTGGCGTTCCTGATGCCGGGCCACGATGCCGGCGGCTCCGGGGCCTGAAAGCGGCGCTCTCCTGTTGGGGCCATCGCATACGGGACTCCCAGATACTGCTCCACGGGGCCCAGGATCTCACTGGGCAGAGCCACTCTCAATCCACGCAGCTTGCCGTAGTTTGTGGTGACGGTGGTGAACTGTGTTTGCTGACAGAGCACCAGCGTAACTCCCCAAACCACCAACAGAGCTTGAAGAATCATCCTCACACACAACATGACAAAGAACTAATCCTCACACACGTGCAGATCTGTTAATCCAAAGAGCCACGGATCCTCAGACCAGCTGCTTCCAGCGCTGATGGAGGCCTGCTTTAGCCCTCGAGTCGAAGGAGACGGAGCCTGCCATGATTCAGAAACACAAGGATATCCTGATTTAATTCCAGTCAGTTTGAGCCGCCTGTCAGAGAGAGAAGAGCACAGAAACATACCGCTGAGCAAGAGACACTTTTTTAATGCATTTTCATTCATCAAAAAAATTACGTTTAAACTACCTGGTGTTGTGGCATAAATTTAGCCAGACACGGAATATGTACCAATAAGTACATATCACTGCAGCTTCCGAATGAAATGCTATACATTCTTTTTTGAAAGTAGATGTATGTAATATATGTATGTCTATATAAGATCACTTTTGTACATTTTATTTGATGCAGACACCAAAATTAGACATTTCGTCTTTGACTCATGCAGTATACATATGCATAAATAATATACATAAACCTAAACAAGTGAAGTTGATTCACAATTCCAACATTCTAGCATTAAAAAACGTTACAACAATCTATGTTTTGAAAACATGAATTCAAAATATTAGAGTTATCGTAATGTTCTGCTCTTAGACCAGCTAGAATCAGCATGTTAATTCTGCAGTGACTTTAATGCTTTTATTTCACCTTTACGTTTCATAATCTTTCCCTGCTCTGGTATTTGTTTTTTCAGTCTTTGCACACAAGATTAGTAACTGAGAATTTATTCTAAACACCTGAAAACCATCATCTCAAAACATTTAAACTGGACAGAATCACAAAAAATTCTGTCTTGTGGTTAATTAAACATAATCTCTTTCAGTCAAAAACTGAAACTCATCTGTTAGGAAGGATAGCACAAATATGACAGCTTAATATCTCTAAATACTCTGAAACAGTGCATCGAGCATCACTCACAAGCATCTCAAAAGCATCTTTTATCAGATTCACCCCTGCATTTTCATGCATTCATCGCTCCTAAAACATCACAGCGTCTAACGGTAACCCAAACCACTAATGCTGTTTTTGTGCCGATGGAGAGGCTGTGAAAAACACTCAGCTTTGTATTTTCCATCCATTAAAATGAATGAAATGTTCAGTGGCTTCGCTGGCAGCAAGAAAAGTCCAGGCTCTCTAATAACGCGGCCGTATAAATCTGGCACATTCATTCTGCAGTCATCTGAACGTTTAGAGCCATTAACAAAGCTGTCAGCCAGACATCTGCAGCGCTTAGCACGTCTCATCTGTGGGTGTCCACTTACGTAACACAGCCATTCACTGCCAAATATATTATTCATGAGGATCCTCAGCTCTTTTAACACTTAAAACATGAAACCTTTAGCTGCAAAACAAACAGAATGAAATATTAATGCTTGTTTTCAGAGATTCTGTTGTGATGTAAAGATACTGACCATTAATCAATACAATGAATGAATGCATAAATAAAGAGCAAAGACAAAATACACCAGATGGATTCTCTGATATCAAGACTCAATAAAAAATTTGCATCTCTAGTAAATATTTTACCATATGTGGACAATATTTGGACAGAACCAGCAGACAGAAGTAAAAATATACTGTGAATTTCTGCAGTGTAAATCAGCTAAAGCAAAATAAGAGTACATTTTAATTCGTTTTAAATTTACAAGGTTTGAGTTGTGCATTTATATTGCTGCTTTTTTCAGAGAAACTTCTTCAATATAAAGATATTAAGCATAAAAGTGAAAGAAAAAACAGAAAGTCAAAATATCAAGTTTGCTTCTTGCTTTAAGCATGTTGCACTATTTGTGAGAATACATAAGAATAAACTCTGGACAACCTGGTTTCAAGAAAATATGTACCTCTGTGTACTTTTTTTGCAACACTATTTTTACGTACCTTACTGCACGTTTTGACACAGTTTCAAAGAGAAATGCCTACTGAGTGGCGCTAAAACACAGGTTCAATATGTGAACCACGGCACATTTTTATTAAATGTCCGGGGACTAAAAGTTAATGCTCTATCATGTCGGAAATATGCCCTATATCTAAACCTACCTGATAGTGTTAACAAGTGCTAAACTGATGCAACCGTGTCATTTTAACTTCCTTTTACACAGATTTGAGCTGTTTTGTCGAAGTGTAGTTACACAGGATTAAACCGGAGCTCATCTCTGTACTCCATGGAGACTGTCCTCCAACAAAAAACGACTCTATAGGTCATTTGTGCAAGTACCTTATTATGACCTATATTTACATTTTAAAGGTACGTGCCCTCTAGCGGGCGTAAAAATAATGACAATGTCGCATTGCGTCTGTCGTCATGAAATGACCGATCAAAATGCAGTGTGTAGAGTTTTTACACTGATCTCACTGTGATTAAAACATATTTTAGTAGCAAACTCATGTTTGAACCCACAATCACATGATCACATCTGGGCTTAAAATGCATCGCCTGAGCTACATCAACCCAGAATCATGTGGGAGATAGAATATTACAATATGCAAATGTCCTGTTGCCGATATGGGCACAAGTGTGGCATACGCTCTGAGGGGTCGCATTTCGCCGCTATGTACAAACGACCGATACGGGCGTATTAGTAGGAGGACATGTTGACTCCATGAGCTACCGAACAAACCGAACAAAGTCTATGAAAACACAGACATGAAGCTGGATATGTGTGATGATAACTTTCAAAAGCAGCAGTTTTCAAATCTCCCAGCATATTAATATTGCTTTAAAGTCGTAACATGATATTCAAGTAATTGTGCGAAAATTACGCTTTATTAATCTAAACTCTGTAAATTTGTGTGAACAGGAATAAAAGGTGTCAGAGTTTTACTGCCTCTAGTGTTCATTTCTTTTGGAAACTGCTGTGATATGTACTTATTGGTACATATTTCATGTCTCACTAAAAGGTGTACACAGGTATACATTTATGCCATGAGACCAGGTAAAAAAAAGAGTAACTATTGGTTTGTTATAAATTGAATAACGCGTGAGTCTGAGAATCCATTTTGAACAAAAATGTAAAGTATAAACAAGAGAACTAAGCAAAATGCAAAGACGAAATAAAGTTATATTCCAGAGATTCCCTGACAACAAGCCTTAATATCAAACTCTCTTCTTGCTCTAAGGAATTTTAGATATTTATGTCAGGCAATGAGATAAGAATAAACTGTGTCTTTGTTTAGAAGCGGAAGAAATATAAGAGGATTTCTTAGATAAATTGCATCAAGTTTGAGTTCTGCATTTGCATTGCTGCATTTTCAGTAAATCTAACTCGGATATAAAGACATAAAGCATAAACAACAAAACTTTGAAATAAAACTAAATGAAAATATCATGCAAAGACAAAATCCACACAAATTGTATTTGCTTCTTGCTTTAAGGATCTTTCTATATTCATGTACAAGACAAAAAGATAGAAGTGAGAATACCTTTGCAGAATAAACAAGCTGAAGCAAGAAATTAGAAAATGTACAATGTGTGAGCTGTGCATTTGAATTGCTGCTGCTTTTCAGTGAATCTATCTTGAAGAAAAAGATATTAAGCATTAATCAGGGAGAAAAGTAATGAAGCTAAATGGAAACAAAAAGCAAAGAAAAAATATGCTTATTTTGGATAGATTTTCTGACAACAAGCCAAACATATCATATTTGCTTCTCTTGCTGTAAGGATGCTTGAAATTAACTTTTGTAGCGTAAACAAGCTGAAGGAAAAATGAAGAAGAGTAACTATTAATTTGCTGTAAATCACATAAAGTGTGAGACTGCATTTCTATTTGCTACTTTGTCAGAGAATCTGGAATATAAAGACATTAAGCCTAAATGAGCAAAAAATATTAAACAAATAAAAAAAATACAAAGAAAAAATACACTAATATTTAATTCTCCGACAACTTAGCAAATGATCTTCTTGCTTAAAGGATGTTTAGATATTTGTATATGACAAGAAAAAAGTAGTTAATGTTTTGTTTTTTGCAGTGTAAGCTGAATAAGAAGAGTAACTTTTAATTGGTTACAAATTACATAAAGTTTAAATGATGCATTACATAAACAAAAGCATTACATAAACTACTGAGCATAAATGAGTCAAATCAAGGCTAATTTAAAATAATTCAAATGAAAGGTGCTGTACATGTCTCTGTTGGCTGGTGTCAAAGCATCAAGCTGTGCACAAATTTGATTTTCAGGAATATAATATTCTCATCAGTAGGATTCAAGATCAACAAACACAAAACTTTTAATTAGTTTTCTCACAAAGCCTTGATGAGCATGAGCACACAGATCTTGGCAAGTTTAGACGTGTTGCTGTTTTCACCTCGTTCTTCCTCAACCTGCTCTTTCACAGTTAAACCACCGCTTCTGCTTAACAAACCTGCTCAGCTTTAACCAGAAACGGTTTGATCAGCCTGTTTGTGCGTTTCATGCTTTCCTGTAGATCAGTGCTTTCAACACCAAGGTCATGAGTATGTTTCCCGGTGAATGTACAGCTTGAATGCAGTGTCATTCACTTTGGATAAATGCATAAGTGTAAAGGTTTTTCACATGATGAGATGCAGTGAAGAATTTGTCTTTTCAATCATGTGTAAAGTCATAGTTCAACCTAAAATGAACATTTGTTGGAAATGTTTTTCGAGGTTTTTGTTTTCATCAGATCTGGAGAAATGTGTCTCTGCATGAGAGTCTGATAAAAACCAGAATAATCAGAATAAAAAACAGAATTAATCAGAATAATCCACTGCACTCCAGTCCGTCAGTTAACACCTGGAGAAAACAAAAGAAGAAACTAATCCAGAATTAAGATGATTATAACTAAAATATGAGCCCGTAATAACTCTTCCTCCAATGAAAAGCACGTCTGTTTTCTCACACATCAAAATCCTGTCACATAATAGTTTAAAGCTGTTTTATAAACACCGGAGTGTTGTGGATTATTGTGATGTTTTTATCAGACTCATTCTGACGGCACCCATTCACATCCATTGCTGAGACACTGATGCAGAGACTTATTTCTCCAGATCTGATGAAGAAACAAACTCATCCACGTATTTTTGAGGGTGAGCACAATTTGAGCAAATGTTTATTATAGTATTTTTTTTTTTTACTATGAATTTATACTGCACTCATGACAAGTCATTTCTAGTTAAAGCTGGTGCACTGCCTGTGTGCTGCCATCTCTTCTCCTGGACGCTGACGGAGTCAGTCACCTGAGGGATGAAGGCCATGTAATACAGGTGTAGTTACAGCATCAACCAGCAGGGGACCTCTAACAAACACAACCAGACAAACCCTCAGCCCTTTGATATAAATGAGCAGAACTAAATGATGCTGCCTGCAGAAATGCCCAAGAGCTCTAGCCAGAACTGCATCTTACGACATGTCTCCAATAATGGGGTGTGTGTTTATGATCCTATTTTGAGAGATGCATGCAACATTAATATGCATTCACTCAAACTTCATATACTAAAATACACAGGAAATAGGTGTTTTTACAAAATAGCAAAACAAACAAAGAAATAAAACATTTACAGCTCCTATAAAACCTGCTTTATGAAGCTTAGAATATAATGTTATCCATTCAAAATCTTTGTTTTGTTTTTTGTTTTTTTTTTACTGTGGAACACAAAAAGAGAAATTCTGTCCAGACAACAAGGCTCTCAGATCTCTTTCTTGATGATGATGATGATGATGATGATGTTATTCTTCTATCATTTTAGTCATACACTGAAGCAATGGCACATGATTTACTTTGAAACTGTTATTTTAGTTACAAATAGGCACTTTATTTTTAAATAAATAACAAAAAAACACTGAATTTTAGCTAGTTTTAGCAATTTTGTGTATAAAACACTAGCTGAGAGTTTGATTTAATATACATTTTTAGATATTTCTTAATATTTGATTTTACTTATTGTTTATTTAATTTGAAGTATCGATGTTTAGATTATAAGTGCATGAATTTAATATTTATTCCAGTTTGTTAACTGTAATAACTCTGCTTTGAAACAGTTTTCACTTTGAAACTGCAAGTACATTTCTAAATTGCTAATAAAAAAGAAGAAGAATAAAAGAAGAGTAACACACTGAAACAAATCTAGTACCCTGAAGTAGAAAGACTAAAAGTTTTATTTATTTATTTATTTTTAAGAAAACTTGAACAATGTCTGTATTAAAAAAAGAAAAAAAGAAACGAAAAGAAAAGAAAGAGAGACTGTTGAACTTGTACAGGTAAATATAATGGTGTATTTAAAGCTTGACTGACGTACTTGGTCACTATGGAAAAATACTGTGAGGAGACATGATGTAGTATGAAGAATGACCAAAAAAAACATTTTTTGGCTGAACAATCCTTTCAAACCAGAGGTAATGCTCGTGGCTGTTCTTTTCGAAAGTATCTGAAGTGGTTGCTTATCCCTGCAGGTGGCCTTTCAACTCCTCTCCTGTCTGCTCAGGCTTTCTGTCCATGTTCCTCTCCACACAGTTAATAATGAAGCACCTGTAATTCACTCACGCTGCAGTGCTAATCACCAGACCTCATTTACTGCTGACAAACGCTGTTGATTTGCAATCAAACTAACACATCTCACCTATTTCAAAGGTGATTTAGTCCTCTTTCACATTGCATCGCCATTCATGCACCGTGTACATTTACATCTTCTCTCACCTGCTGCAAGAATATTAAAAAGAGCTGTATTTAATCACTGATGACCAAAACAATGAATAATACTAATATTAATGGCAGTGCAAACAAACCAAAACTTCAACTGTTTATTTTAACCCTTTTGATTCCAATGGTCCTCAAAAGTCACTTTAATCATCCATCCACTCTTTTCCATAGTTCCATACAGATGTCTTTTTTATAGTGTGTTTATTTATAAAAAAGTAGAAATGCACCAATATCCTCTGGAATATCTCACATTATTTTCGTAATTCTCTCAAAACAGCAGGATACTAACAATGATAGAAAAGCAAACTAACCAAAACCTGTTTATATATGATCAACTGTGTATTTTAACCTTTTGATGCAAATGTTCAATACATATAGCTAATTGGCTCTTTCTTTATATTTTGTGTTTTTATTTATTAGGAATATTTAACAATAATTTTAAATTGCAGGTTGTAATTAACTATAAAACATAATTTAGAAAAGGAAAAATATTACCATTGAAATACTAACACTGATGGTAATGCAAGCAACCCAACACAGATTTGAACCCTTTGATGCAAATGCCCACTAGATTTAAACATATGAAAAATAGTGATGCAAGAAATCTCTATTTAATTTTGGATTGCAGCTTTAAATTCAGAACAGAAAATTAAAATACAAACATTGATTTGCAATGCAATCAATCCAACACACTGTATATGATCAACCATATATTTGATGCAAATGTCCACTACAATGGTTAGATCACCACAAGCCATTATAATCATCTAAACCACTCTTTTCTACAATAACGTCCAAAATATGTCTGTAAAAAATGAATGCAAGGATCTCTACTGTATGTCATTTTGGATGGCAGCTAAACATGCGACTCTCTCAAAAACATAATTTAATTTGCAATGCAATGTATATGATATATATTGATGCAGATGTCCACTATAAAGCCACTATAATCTTCCAAACCATTACTTATATGGCCAAAAGATATCAAAAAAAAAAAAAAGTAGTCATGTACCAGGAACCTGCAGGATAGATGAGCAACTCTCTCAAAAACAGCATTTTGATACAGAAAAGGGAGAAGCAAGGTTATATTGAAGTGTAATGCATGCTTTGGATGTGATTTGAGCACGCATGCATCACAGGGCTGATAGAAATGGGTCTTTGCATTAAAGCACAGGCCGTTCTTAATAAGTCAGCAATGACACCAGCTATTATTGGGGTTCTGGAGCATCACTTAATGAAACGAGTCAAAAAGCGTAGTATTTCATGTTTTCAGAAAGGAGATGTGTAAAGTAGGTTATTAAATCCCTGCCAGTCAGATCTTACCTGCTTCACCCGGTTACTGCGTCCCTGTCCTGCGACTAACAGCCTGGATGAAGCCCTTCTCTGCCCTGCACTCCTCTAGCAGCTACACACCGAGCAAATGACAGAAACACGGGCAGATTTTCCACCGCATCGCCAGACTGGGCTGTTTTCGTGACTCGGAGGATGCTTACGCGTTTATATGATGAATAGAAAGTCGAGAAAAATCAGAGAGGAAAAAAAAAAACATATTCATACAGACACACACAACCTGCGGGGATATGAGAAAACGCATTGTTAGACACAGCTGCTTACCTTCAGATCAGCAAGAAAAAGGTGAAAAAACCCTTAAATCCGAGAGAACGGGGATGAAACGACTCTGACCGACGCCAGAAAAACCTTCACAAAACACTGCGAATATTTACTGACTCCTAAAAGGATGGAGAAAAACGTCCTTGCAAGGCTGGAAATCACGCATTAATCACGCACACGATAATCTCGAGGCTCTGACCAGTGCCAGAGTCCCTCTCTCTCTCTCTCTCTCTCTCTCTCTCTCTCTCTCTCTCTCTCTCTCTCTCTCTCTCTCTCTCTGTAGAATGGGAATCACGGACTGACTGCATTAAAGCTCAGGCACAGATTTCCACGAGAAACATGGAGAACTTGAGGAACGACGGGACGCTGCTCAGAAGGAAACAGAGGGAGATGCTGGTATTTGGCTTCATTACGCTGAAGACACACCTAACAGCGAACAGAAGCGGACTGAGGATGATTAATGCGTCTCTGGATTGCAATTCAGGTCCCGGTTTGAATTTGAGTTCAAGGATTGAAAATAAATAAAATTCATAGAACTGCTGCTTACCCTCATGATGCATTCAAAATCTATACTATCTTTGCATTGGGAATCTGAGAGGAAATCAGACCCTTTGCCCCCAATATTGATGGAATATTGTAAATATAACTCCATTGGAATTAATGAAATATCTTTTAATTTAAAGGCAATAATTGCTTAATAATTAATGCAACCTACATATATATAAAAAAAAACATAAATGTTACTCAGAAAAAAACGTTAGTTTTGCAAAAAAATTTAAATAAATTTGACTTCTATAAACTTTAACATTCATTTGAATAAAAGGCTGCAATAGTTCATCAATAGTTGTAAATATGAATGTTCATCAACAGAATTCAGTCCTGGAAATGGGAGAGAAATGGGGAAACGGCTGAATATATTTTGTATGTGTTTTCGACAACAACTTCACAGATAATTTTACAAAAATGTATTTTTGACACCTGATGATTCTTGGGTTCAAATACCCAAACATGGAACATTTTATCTAAACGGTCTCTCTTTTTTTTTTTTCCTAAAGCAACCTAAAGTTTCATGACCTTACTAAAATCTATGCATTTTTAATCCATCTCTTTTGGATCTTGAATTGCATTGTGGGAGCTATAAAGATTGATAGTATTCAGTGAAACAGCTCCTAATAGAAACTTGTGTGTGGTTCTAAAGATTTTTCTTTTACACTATGAAGAACATTTTGTGCTTCCATGAACATTAAAGGTTCTCCAATCATCCAACACATGTCTTCTGTCTCTGATTGATAGTGTTTTCTCCAGTAAAAGCTCTTTTAGTGTAATTGTACAAGCTTTTTACTGCTGTCATTTCTTCATCCATCAATCATTATTGATTTACATTACAAGAATGAGAATTTCCTCATTTAAATATCAACATCTACCAAATTCATATTTTTGCCCAGTCTGAGTCTCTGAATAAAACTGAGCTTCATCCTAATTGAGCAAATACAAAACAAATAACACATACTGTACTTAAACTATTATATATAAACTGTTACATAAAAAATTTGAAACTATAATTTGATACGTCAGGCTTTACGAGGTTAATTGATGAACTCTGTGTTAAACGCTTCCTGACTGTATTATAGTGTAATAACACAACAGGAGATGGAGAAGGGTAAACTTACTCCTCCTGTGATGAGATGCACTTCCAGTGACCCCCGAGCAGAACATGAGGACAGAAACGGATGAATTTGTCATCTCTGACATCAGGTAGGAGGTTAAATTAGTTATTGAACCAGCTGCAGCCGATATCATCTGTTTAACAGTCTGGACAGGCAAACACATTACTGCATAAATCATTATGTCCAGGGATCAAACCCAGACCAGCAGCATCCAAATATGGTTTGGTATGGAGAGAAATCGCTTGATCATACATTTATTATTATATAAATACATGTATGTGGGTAAATGAAAAATGTATTTGTGCAGATGTTGAGGACCATTGTGAATAAAACATTGGCGTTTACATATATACAGTGAGGCAAAAAAGTATTTAGTCAGCCACCAGTTGTGCAAGTTCTCCCTCTTAAAAAGATAAGAGAGGCCTGTAATATTCATGATAGATATACCTGAACTATGAGAGACAGAATGAGAAAAAAAATCCAAAATCACCACAAGATGATAATCACAAGATGATTTTGGGGTCAAAATCATCACAAGAATCCCAGAACCACACGGGGGGAGCTAGTGGATGACCTGCAGAGAGCTGGGACCAAAGTAACAAAGGCTACCATCAGAAACACACTCAAATCCTGCAGAGCCAGATGTGTCTCCTGCTTCACCAGAACATGTCCAGACCCGTCTGAAGCTTGCTAGAGAGCATCTGGATGATCCAGAAGAGGACTGGGAGAATGTCATATGGTCAGATGAAACCAAAATAGAACCTTTTGGTAAAAAACTCAACTTGTTGTAAAGAAAGAATGCTAAGTTGCATCCAAAGAACACCATACCTACTGTGAAACATCATGCTTTAAGGCTGTTCTTCTGCAAAGGGACCAGGGCGACTGAATGAGGCCATGTATCGTGAGATTTTGAGTGAAAACCTCCTTCCATCAGAAGGGCACTGAGGATGAAACGTGGCTGTGTCTTTCAGCATGACAATGATCCCAAACACACCGCCCGGGACACGAAGGA
>JAUMHI010000259.1:3478643-3497418 GCA_032359435.1 Enteromius unitaeniatus | reverse complement strand
ACAGCGTCTCCAGAACATGGCGCCCGCAGCAACACTACAGACACAATAATAGCTCCGCCTTCTTTCTTTGAGGAAACATTTGAAAATAAACCCACTCTGTGACGGAGAAAAGTGAGGGTTTGTTAAATGAGCTGTTTTAGGGGGTTGTTTAGGATCTTATCGATACACTAACAGCTTATAAAGCTCCAAAAAGAAAGAAAACCTTTAAGTAAAGATCATGTTCCTTGAGGTTATTTTGTAAACGTCCTACTGTTAATATCTCAAAACGTCCTTTTTAATTAGTAATATGCACTGCTAAGAACTTAATTTGAACAACTTTAAAGGAGATTCTCTCAATATTTAGATGTTTTTGCTCCCTCAGATTCCAGGATTTTCTAATAGTTGAATCTCAGACAGATATTATCCTCTCTTAAAAATTTATATTGTACATCAGACGGGTTCGGATAGCAGAGAAATGCATGAATCCCTGACTTAAACTGAACTTGCATCACTTGATCAGGAGCTGAATCATCTTGATCTCTGGGTAATAACAGTCTTACTCGCAGTGACGTAACACAATAATGCTGAATGTGTTCTTGCAGCAGCTTCTTAAGCCCATCGCACAACTTTTGTTATTTCTCAGGTGGTTTTTTGCTTATGCCTGACATTCTCTATTATTAAGCAGAAGTCTTGTGTGGCTTGTGTCCAGCAGCATCTGCTGACCGCGGTCTCTCCTGGAGGACGGCCGCTGCGTCAGCGGGAACCCAGCACACATGACCTCTGACCCCACACACTCTGTTCACTTTAAAAAGGATCGGCTCATTGTGAGCTTGAGCTGGCTGATGTGTTTAATGCAGTCAGGTCTCATTTATTCATTCAATACTTCTGCACTTTTTACTTAGTTTCTTTACTTATTTAAAGACTAAAGCTTGGTTCTGATCAGAATTATTATAGTTAACTAAAATTTAAATGAAAGTGAAAACTATAAAAACACATTAGAAATCGCAAGCCAATTTTACAAATAATACAATGTAATACTTAATGTAAAAATTACATTGGAATAAATGCAAAAATTTGATATAGAGATATAATTATTGTTTGTCACGGGTGCGTGTAATATCCAAAACACCAAGGAGACATCTGAGTACTTTAACACAGTTAATGATAATCATTAAGCAGAAAACACATCACATTATGACGAGAACGGACGAGAACTGAAGGACAGAAACCAACTTATAAAGGAAAGACAATCACTGATAATGAACGAGACACACCTGAACAGAATCCCTGATTAACAGAACTAGGTCACAGAACAAAACACAGAGCACAACATGGAACAACTACACATGCAACATATCGCCCCCTCCCGGAAAGGCATGACCCCATAACAACAGATGAGGGAGGGCCGGGGCTCTGGAGGGGGGTAGAAGGTGGGAGGAGCCAAGGAGGAGCCCGGAGCAGGAGGAGACAGATGGTGGCCCAGAGACCAGCAATGCAGAGGCCCCAGGGTGGAGTCGACGGCGGGAGGAGCCATGGTGGAGGAAAGGCTGACGACTCCAGGGGGCCGACTGACGGAGATGACGCAGAAGGAAAGAGAGCCCAGGATGGAGCTGAGCAGACAGAGAGCCAGGGTGACATAGAGGATCAAGAGGCCATGGCGGAGGTGATGGAGGCAAAGGCGGGGATCTGGAGGCAGAGACAGAGGATCTTTGTGCCTGAGCGAAACTGATCAGATGATCAGATGTTTCAATAGGCTCTTGCTCATGTGTTGCGCTCAACTGACTCACTCCGTTCGCAGTGGGCTCTGGCGCCACCGCCGTCACAGCGCTGATGGTGAGCTGGTCTGCTGGTGTTCTCGTGGTGTAGGACTGGAGCAGCGCCTACGGATGGAGAGCCGCGAGCCATGCATTTTCAGTGCGGGCTTCGAGAAGCTTTGTGGAGATGTAGAGAAGAGGAGGCAGCCTTCAGCCCAGTACATCCTCCTCTTTCAGTATTGGTCTGGTCTTCTGTCACGGGTGCGTGTAATATCCAAAACACCAAGAAGACGTCAGAGTACTTCAACACATTTAAAACATTAAAAACACAGAGCACATGGAAAAACACAACATGGAACAACTGCGCATGTGACATTGTTTTATTTAAAATTGAAATAACAATGATGACAATAATAATAATAATAATAATAATACATATAATTGTTTTACATTGTAGTTGCCCAGACAAATTATTTTCATTTAAATCAACATTTTGTTGCACTTCAGATGTTTGACGTGATGCACTAAATAACGAACACAAATATGAACACGTATTTAAAAAACATACAACAATATACAAACATCAGAAAAATACTAAATGTTACCTAAAATCAAAATATTAAATAAAAAATGGATTCATAGATTAATTAAAAACAATACAATACACTATAAAAAGATTTGTTCAACGTTATAAATAAAATACATATTAATGCATCATGAAAATACTATTTGACTTTTTCTGCTTAAGTATTGCATGTTTAAATCTGCGTTGTCATTTCTTTGCAATTATTTATGAAACTGATAAATCTTTATTTTATCAACAATAAAAAAAAAAACTGGTTGTGATTTATTACATCATGACAAAACCTGCTGCTGTGTGACATGAACACAGAATAATAACAACCAAAAACATCCCAGAGGACACTCAGCTCGACAGAGACGACACACACACACACACACATATCAGCTGGTTGATGACAGGTTAAATTGTGTGTGTGTTTCTCTGTGTGTGTGTGTAATGGTCTGTACCGTGGTAAATGAGAGGCTGTGTGCTTCAGTGAGAGTGTAATAAGATGCTGTTGTGGCGAGAGGTTAACAATGCCTCTGGCAGCGCGGGATGTTATAAATATCAGCGCTTGGCCAGAAACACGCCAGATTTATCCTGACGTTTCCATGGCAGCCGCAGACGGGTCAAACACTCATCAGCAGAAACCAGAAGAACTCGTCTGATCGCTTGATTCCTTCTTTAGAAGCTCTTTAAAGTTCAGTGTGTTTCATTAACAAACTTTCTCCTCTTCGTTTGGACTAACTGTGCTCCTGTAAATAACAACAGAAGAGCAGAACACCTCAGGAATCAATGAAGAATCTCTCAGAAGATCAAGAACTTCAACTCAAGTCTCTGAATTCACCCTGAAAATATGAAATTCATCAAATTATAAAAACATCTTGGAAAAACAAAAAACTAAAGTATTTACTGTAAATGACTATACTGAGAAAGAAGAGCACTTAGTAAAAGATATGGTCTGGTGCTTGGAGCAGATTTTTGGAGATCTGTAGGAAGTCCATACTGAGCTGTTTTATTTATAACACACTTTACATGACAGACATTGTTTCGGAGCTTCTTCACAGAGAACGCTCACAGTAATAATGCCTTAAACTCTGTCTTTATTTAGCAGCACAATTAAAACCAAAAAATTAAGTCTTAATAGCTGCGTGGATAGTGAGAGCAGGATAGCAGACTATTCTGAACACAACCCTTAATTAAATCATTTTAAAGTCACGACTTGATGATTCCTCGCGCTGTTTTTCTTTCTTTCTTTCATTATAAATTGCCTTTTTTCCTCATTAACAAACGCATTTGCTCATTAACAGTGAATCTGCAGCTCTGTTAATTACACTGAACGTCTTCAGAAGCTGCGATTCTTTGGAAGAATCACGTGACGTGAGGAACAAAAGACTTCAGGAATGGAAGAGAAACATCTCTAAGCTGCTGAAATATACTCGACGGACGCATTAGTCACACTAAACAAGGCTTTCATTTCTAAAGCTATAAAATGTTACTTGCTAGTGTTTTAAATGCTTTATGGAAACAATAAAGAGTCTCAATTAAATATGTGTTCAAATCTTACAAATCAGTTACAACACTGATGTTAGGGTTAGGTCAGCACTAATAATTCTATATGTTACAATAAAGGAAGAATTGTGAGAGAAGGTGATGGTTGTAATAGTCAGTGTTGTGACACACACACACTATAAGTCCTTACACAATACAACGTGTCTAAAACTGAACTGGAAATGAGGTGCTGGGCGTCTGGTCAGAAGAGAACTGGACCCAACTAAGCCTGGTTCTCACAAGGTTTTTTCCCCCATTCTCTCATGGATGGGGTTTTGGTTCTCCTCTGGCTTGTTTAGTTGGGGACACCTGATTTCTAGTGATTATCGTCGTCTTGACTACAGAGACCGTCTCTGCATTTGATAAATAAAGTTTAATTCACGTCATTATTCTTTACCATCTCTCTGTTGTTCTACTTGATAATGTTGAGTGCTTTGCTACAATCTGTATTGTTAAAAGAGCTATAGAAATAAAAGTGACTTGACTTGACTTGTGTAAGGGGTTTTATGCATAACAGAAACCCTAGAATGTGATTAGACAACACTTAAAATAGCTTGGCTGGGATATAGATGCACATTTTGATGTCACATGCTCATCTGTGTCTCTTTTAATTGTTTGTCTTGACTTTCTAAAGCAATCCATGCCTCATTTTCTGTCTTTAAAGACCAAGTCCATTAGATGGATGATCAAAACAATAAAATGAAGGTACACTTTAAAAAAATGGCTGTGATTTTAACAGTAAAAAACTTTTGTACCGTAAATTTTACCGATTTTTTTTTTACAGTGTATGAGAACAAAATTCAAGTTTTGGCCATGTGTAATCTATATTAAGCTCCCGCGGATATATTTTTATTATTAATCTGCAGTGGTGGACAGTAACGAAGTAGTTTTAATTATTACTGTACTTAAGTACATTTTTCAAGTATCTGTACTTTACCGGAGTAGTTTTATTTTTAGCAACTTTTACTTTTACTTCACTACATTCCTAAGCAAAGGATCGTACTTCTTACTTTACTGCATTTCATAAAACACATTGTTACTTATATATCACGTGCTCCGAGAGAGACGCAGACGAGCGATTCATTAACAAACTGATTCTTTTTAAATGAACCTGTTCAATCAGTTTGCAAAGCGCACCAAAAGATTCATTCTGGAATTGGAACGATTCGATTGCAGCTGTTTTTGATTCGACAGCTCACTGATTCAAACGATCGGTTCAGAGCGAGTCTCCAGGGAACCCAACAACTGGCGTGCGCAACTGATGATGCGTGAAGGAAGTTACTAACATTAACTGAAAATCATATTGAGGTAAAAATTGTCAGTTTGTTACACTGCTGTAAAGGGTGATCTAATCTGAGGGGAAAACGAAAGGATGTGATGTTCAGGTAACAAGAGAATTTAACAAAGTGGGTAGTAATGGCCTCTGGGGGTATTTGGCCAAGAATGTTTACAACACAGACAAAAAGAAAAAAAAAAGATAAAATATTATATTATATTTCCTTCAATTTTTTTCCCTAACTTATTCTCATGTCGTACATTAACAATAACCTAAGCTTCAAAACACTTTTTTCTTACTGGTGAAATTTAAGCGGTCAAATCTGTTTTCTCTCGTGTACATTGCAGTGTAAGCTTCACAGTGAACATTACTACATCATGCTCATCAAAAATCCCAAGTATTTTGAGCCAGCCCAGTTTCACAGTATTTATTTGTGGTAGGGACACGTTTATTTTGTTATTTTCGTGAGTCCAGCACTAATGGATTTCCCTCAAGTACTTGATTTGTGTACTTCGTCAACCTCTGGTAGTCAGAGACATGAGAGTCCATGAATGAAAACAGACAAAAACACACACACACACACAGTTCGCTGGGTTTCAGTGTCCTGAGCTGGCCCATCCAGCTGATCATGACACATGGAGATGGACTCAAACAAATGTGGTTATAATGCTACTAATTGCTACTAACTTATAATGTTCCTTGTCTGTTCGATTACGTTATTAATTGATCTTTACCTCACATCTATGCCATATGTACATGTACAAGCTACTACTACATATAATGTAAAACATTACCTTGGTGTAAAGCTGCTTTGCAATGATATGTATCATGAAAAGCGCTATACAAAGAAATTTTAATTGAATAATGGAAGTCTATGGCCCAAATATTAAATCTGATGCTGCAAAAAAACTAACAATGCATGAAAGCCAATATTGTTAGTAATCTTTCACATGTCCAAGACTGTGATAAAGGTTAAAAAAATCCAATCCACAATTACCTTTTATATTGAAAATAAGTCACCTTGTGTGTTTTTTCCCCCCTAAATCAGTGACATCATATATGAATTTGGCAATTAAAGAGTCAAAATCCTGATTTTGTTTTAAACATTTGGTAGTTAGGGTTAGGGTTAGGGTAGTAAATTTGAATAATGCGCAAGGTTTAAACTGAACAATGTTTCCTGAAAAACATTATTTAAAAAACTTCCTGATATTTCATATATAATTAGTTTCATATAATATAATTTTATGCAAACAATCAAGTATTTAATTTAAATTAGAGAGTAAGACAAGAGGACAGGATGAGACAAATCACAGAGTAAGAAAGGGGAGAACAATGAAAGGCAAGAGATAGTCTTGATGTTCTCTTATACCCAATACAGACTTTTATACTTTCTTCTTCTCTCCTCACCTTCTTTATATAAAGTTACGTAATGCTTTTTGCTACTTGTGTTTATTTGTATGGTGTGGACTGATTGTTTGTTGGCCCGTGTCCTACTTGCGTAGCTCTTTGAGTGCATTGCTATAATCCAGCAGACTAATGTTTGGGATGATTTTGCGCTCCACTCGTCAACACACAGATGGTTGTGCATCTGGTGCATCACTGACGTGCCATTGGCTTCTGATCGAGAGCTGCAGTGACAGAGCACGCTCATCTGTGCTGGATAACACGCTCGCAGCATCCACTTCACTGCCATTAACTGCTGGAAAAAAGAAGACATGAATCAGACCGCTGGAGTGTCCAACCACTGCCAGAGGCGCTCATCCATAGATGTGAAGGTGAGTAATAGTTCTGCTCATTCTGTGCAAAAGAAATAATCAACGCTGTTCCTAGTTGTGTTTATCTGTATGACTGCAGATCATCTGCTGTCAAACTTTTTGGTAAAAGCCTTCCTGCACCGTATCAATAAAAGTTCTTCTCTAAAAGGAGTGTAGACAGATATACTGCCTTGTAAACTACTGGGCAAACCTTGAATTCTTTCTGTAATTTAAAAGAGCTGAACGCTTCACAAACATATACGATCATTGCCTCTGCATGTTGGGATAGTTTACCATAATGGTTAGTAAGATAAGCACAAAATAAAATAGCTCATGTTAAGTTAAAGCCCTCTGCAGATTAAAGATGGATGAAGGTCAGGCCGATCCCGAGGGAGACGTCAGAGGACTTTCATTCAATCATTAATGAGATTCAAACTTACTGAGTGCATCTAAATGTGGAGCATGAGGGACCCGAGATGTTTGGGTTTATACTGGTTTGTGTTGTTGCTGTTGTCAACCATGAAAAAACTAAGCATTTACTTAAAATCCAAAAATATTTATCATCATCATCATCATCATCATCTCACTGGAGTTACTCTGAAGTCTAAAGTGTTTCAACCTTTCCTTATCTGCATTAACAAAGAGCTTAGAGAAAATGTCATGTTTTTAATTTCTTGTCATTTACGTTAAACAGCCTTCAGCTTTATGCTAAAGATTATAAGTGTATCTGTGTGTTTAATCGGAGTTAAACTCATTCTAACTTTCATCTCTTGCTGATCTCTGTAAGCACGGTTGGACTTAATGCCTGAGAAGCAAAAGACAAAATTAAATTAGCAAGTAAATGTATTCTTGTTGTGATGAGATTGTGTTGAAGGAATGCATTCTGTGTTTAAACTCAGTGTGTCATACAGTGCTCAAAGGAAAAACCCTGAATTTACTTGTCTAGTTAAAATGCAGTATTGTTAATGGGCGAGTTTATTTCAAAGAAGTTATATAACGGAACAAATGATGGCATAATGCCCAGAACTCATAAATCAAATAACTTAACATGGTCTTAACGTTCTAAATCCTAAATAAATAAAATCACTGATTTCAAAAGCAGCACAGCTTTGTTTCTTAAACTAAATGTTTTGATTTATCAGATGCATTAATTCAAAGTCTGACTCATTCTGTCAGAATCAGGACACAGACAAAACTAAGCAGCACAGGGTTTTATGGTTTTGAGAAATAAATAGCATTCAGTATTTAATTAAAAATAGAACAGTCAGTCAGATTCAGACTAAACACAAACACACATTACACTGATGCTTTCAAGTCAAAAGTTCCATGTTTATGTTATAATAAATATATAAGAAAAATTTGAAATTATAAATCTTGTGCAGCTTTTATTTATTAAACTTATAATTAAGTCACTATTTCAAACCATAAGTAAATAGACACTACAGATGAGATGAAGACAGCAGGTACAGAAGAGCTTCTTTCATTTAAAAACACAGATCTGAAGACACCAGCACATACAGGACACCGAGAACAAAACAAACAAACAAAAAAAAAAACAACAACTGACAGACATGGAATAAATAGCACAGCAAATAGAAACAGAAATCTGTGCCAGTGAAACACACTTTCATGAGACAGTGTATATTCACTTTAGCATCTTCTTCAGCTGTAACAGGAAGTTCAATGAAGGTGAGCGAATGGAAACCAAGTGCAGTTACTTGAACAGATTGATCTAAAATACAAACATAATCCAGACAAAAGACTTGACTTGAAATAGACTTGGAACAGACTTGACCAGAGACAGACTTGCACCAGGTTATAACATACAGGTACATGCCAAAAAAATAAGAAAATCGAGGGAAAGGTTTGTGGGCAGGTGCCAAATCCTGATGGAAAATAAAATTATCATCTCCAAAAAGCTTGTAATAATAGCTTGATAAAAGACAATGGACCCACATCAACAGATGACATGGCTCCCCAAACCATCACTGACTGTAGAAACTTCACACTGGACTTTAAGCAGCTTGACTTTTGTGCCTCTCCAGTTTTCCTCCAGAATCTGGGACCTTGATATCCAAATGAAATGCTAAATTTGCTTTCATCTGAAAGCAGGACTTGGGACCACTGGGCAACAGACCAGTAATTTTTCTCCTTAGCCCAGCACAGATACTTCTGACGTTGTTTTGGTTCAGGACTGGCTTCCTCAGCTGTAGGCCATGTCATGCAGACATCTGTATGTGGTGCTTCTTGATGCACTAGCACCAGCCTCAGTCCACTCCTTATCAAGCTCCCCCAGATTTCTGAATCGCCCTTGCTTGACAATCCTCTCAAGGCTGCGGTCATCTCTTTACCTTGTGCACCTTTTCCGGCCACATTTACCCCTTCCTCTTAACACTTTGAGCATCCAGCTTCTTTTGCAATTGCCTTTGTGTCATCATTGAGGGTATCAATGATGGTCTTCAGTCTTCAGCAGTCTGATTGCAATTGCAAGGCTGATGACACCTTTGCAGGTGTTTTGTATTAATTAGCTGACTAGATTGGGACACAGGGAGCCTACGATGTTTCATGTTTGTGAAATACAGGATTTTTTTTTCCCCTTTAACCAAATCTTCAAATAAAGGCTTGAAATATTTCACTTTGTGTGAACTATTATAATATACAAGTTTCACTTTTTGAAACAAATTATTGAAATAAAATGGACTTTCCCTTGACAGTCTAACTTTTTGGCACACACTTGTATATAAAAAGGAACCATCTTTTTCTTCCTCTTAGTTATGATGTCGGGTAGCACCAACGTTATGGTGCATTATCGCCAACTACTGTATTGGAGTATGGACCAGGAAAGAAAAAAAAAAAAAGTCTCTTAATCAGCTCTGTTCTTGAGATGAAAAAAATAAACTCTAATCCATAAGTAAATGTATTTTTAAGCTTTAATTCATCCATTCACACCTTTCTCAGTTCATTTTTCATTATTTCTCATTCATTAGTATAACCTTTGAGGAACACCAATAACATGTTCTACTGAGTTCTCTATTCTACAACGCTCACATTTTCCTGTTGGCAGTGTGGGAATTAACGTGTTACTGTAATTTGATTTACTTTTTTAGTAACAGAGTAATTTAATGCATTATAATTTCCAAAATTAATCAGAGTATAGTTACTAAGCCGAGATCGCTATGCGTTACTGTTGCGTTACTTTCCTGAAAGAATGGATTGTTTAATCTAGTTTTTAAAAGGGGTGTAGCACACGCACTGTCGAGATCAGTGGCAGTGCATTACAGATCTCTCCTGGTCCAGTCCAAGTCTTTGACCAGTCGAGTCTGAGACAAGATATTACCTTCACTCTGTTCTTCTACTTGATAATGTTCAGTGCTTTGCTACAATCTGTATTGTTAAAAGAGGTATAGAAATAAAAGTGATTGACTTGAAGTCTGTGAAGTCAGAGTCCCAAAAGCTTGAGTCTGAGTCAAGTCCGAGTCCAGTGAAACACTACCATTTGTCAGTATCTTAACCTTATTTTAATTTTTACAACTAGAAAAGGCTATTTAAATTTAAATGTAACAAAAGCGAACCTCTATTGCCATTTGTATTTTTTTATTTTAAGGCTTTTGGGTGCCTGCTTATAAACACCTGCATATAATTATATTTATATATTTACTATGGTATAAAGCTGTAATAATAATTAGTAAATAAAATAAGAAAATAGTTTTTCACTGTTTGGACATGTTTTTCACAAAAAGGAAAAAAAAAACAGTTACTGCTTTAGTTCTTTTAACCAATAAAAACATCTACCACAAATATGTTTGTGACGAATCACAACTCCTTACCAACTCCTCGGTAAGTTTGGTCAACTTCTCCAGTTGTTGGTGATGTGATGCGAGAACTGAAGCTTGACAACCCACCTCTCCGATGACTTGAGATAAGGTCGCTGGATCCGGTTTCCGCGAAGTGTTCTGTGACGAATCACGCGAGTCGTGTGGATCCATTTGCAAACCTTTATTCAGAGCATAGTCAGACAGGCAAAGGTCGGTATCACAGATGAACAGATGTACAAAAGGGCAGGCAGAATCGTAGTCGGTAATCAGGCAGAAAGATCGGGGCAGGCAGCTGAAGTCAATGTCAATAAACAATCCAAACAGTAACCAGAGTAAACAGACTAACCAGAGTAAACAGACAGGGAAAACCACTCAGAAATTAACTCCGGTGGCAGTTAATACTTCGCGTCGAGTGAATGTCCAGTCACAGTTTAAATAGGGCATGAAATGTCAAACACCCGTGAGAAATCAGCCCAGGTGTGGGGGTAAAAAGAGTCCGGGGGTAAACTAAAATTCTGGTGATGGTTCCCGCTGCTGTGATCCGGAGAGTACCACAGAGGCGCGGCTTGTGACAGTGTTAGAAACATTCTTTTTCTAAAAGCTGCCACCATTTTATAAACAAAACAGTTATTTAATTACTTGATGTAAATAAAATGCTCTCAAACTTACTGAAGGCAAGTAAACAGTCTAATTTTTAATTACAAGCAAAAGAATAAATAAATATATCAAACAAAAATGCCAAAGAAATTATTTAGGTTTTTATAGGTCTATATAAAATCACAGAAACCTCCTACAAGCATTTAATTGGGGATAAATTTGGATTTTTTTATATGGGGGGCATATTAGGGGTGTAACGGTTCACAAAAATCACGGTTCGGTTCGATACAATACAGTGGTGTCACGGTTCGGTATGTTTTCAATATAAAAAAAGAATTTCTTTAATGTTAGTTTTAATAAATAAAAATGTGAAAATAAATCAAAGTATGTTCACATGCAGCGTGTTTTGAGCACAAGCTCTTTATTTTCATTTCGTAGTCTGAGACTACATCTTACGCCTAGTCATAGGTAGGTGTAAAGTAAAAATTAATGATTTGCTCCGACATTATTTGTTTTTAGGATTCATATCTGTTTGTTCACGCAGACAACCACGAAGCTCTGTGTTGGCTCCATCTCCAAAACCATTATTTTTTACTAAATAAAAAAACGGCTAATCAAAGCTCATGATTGCAGTTACATACATCTTCCTAAACTCTATTTTAAACGTTAAAGCTATAAGTTATGCAATACCAGAATAAAACAATAAGACGCTGTCTATAGGCGGACATTAAGCTGCACGCTAAGAAAATCTAATTAAAATAGTTCAGTTTTGTGTTTAATGTCAAAATTATTATATTTTGTTTTGTTTTTTTATTAAGATAATTAAGAAAAATGTTTGGAGTATTTTTTGTTTGTTAAATACTTTTTTGTTTTTGTTTTATAAAGTAACGACCAAGCAGCCATCAGCAGACAGTGATCATAAACTATGTTTGATCACTTTAGCCTTCTCAAACCATCACCACTTGTCTAAAATAAAACTCTAGATATATCTACTAAAACAGTTTAAGCAGTGTACATATTAAAATGTTAAGATGTTAATAATGCGCTGTAATAATAAATGTGGGATAAGTCTGTGCGGAGAGGCTAAAGTGCGCTGAGCAGGACACGGAGGCAAAAGCGCAATCACTTTCATTTTTTCAGAAACAAAATAGCCTATGCTGTTATTTAAATGTAAATCATTAAATACAACATTCTGAACTGTAAAGAGTCTACTTTTATTTGTGTTTAGGGACAAGATCAACAAAACGTGATTTTATAGGCTAAATTAATATGGGTTTTTTTTTCTTAACCTGCCGCCTTCATTTTTTATGTTTATTTGAAGAAATCTGTCATGGAAAGTATAGGGAGACTTCTGATAGAAAAATGGACTTGTTAGTAAATGTTTCCTTGATAAACTCATGGTGCGGTGGATTCACTTGTTGAGTTCGTCTAAGCTGTATCCATAACTGCGCGAGAACGTGTCAGCAAGGATGCGCATAGTCTACGCTGGTGTAAAACAGGTGTAAATATTTATTGTGAAGCTGGACGTTGCAAAGTTCAGCGTAGGGCTTACGCCCAGCTTTTTTATGTCTAGCTGGTGCAACCAGCACCTGGTTAAACAGCTGGATGCTGGGTTGAAATGCAGCTGGAATTAATCGTGGCTTCAAAGGGCAAGAGGTGTCCTTTTATTTAAGGGATGAACACATGTCTTTAGACAAATGTCAATACAGTATTTGTAATGCTCAGTAGGAAGGAAACGGAGATGGGAAGTTGTGCTCAACGTGGGTGAGTGTCCCGTAGTCTAGGGAAACAGGTGAGTGAGACAGGTGAGTATTAACAGGTAAGCGAATGGGTTTTCTCACGTGTAGATGCGAGGCAGTGTTTGATGAGCGAACTAGGAGTTCCGTGGTGAGGCGAGACCCGGTTAGTAAAATTCCGTGTGTGAGTTTCTTCCGTGAAGCCAGCGAGCAGGATGAAGGTTTCCAAATCACACAGGCAGGTGAGTCTAAAACTTGAAATCAACAGAGTGCAGTAACAAAGTCTTGAGTTCATGTGGCAGGTAGGCATAAGGTTAGAAAGAGATGTTACCTCAATCTCAGCCGATGAGTGACTGTAGAGCTAGGGCTTTTAAGCAGCGCCTTTAATTAGATTCAGGTTGCGGTAATTAAAATTCTGGTGACTGTGAACGTGTGAATTCAGCTGCGCTGGACTCAATCTGTATTGTTAAAAGAGCTATAGAAATAAAAGTGACTTGACTCCGAGATCGCCCCATTAAGCTCTTGCTCGATATGCCTCTCAACTATCAACAAGAGGAACGTGTGTTCTTCCTAACACACCACGAAACATTATTGACAGTCAAGAGGGTGCGCTCCTTACTTAACTGGCTGTGCTGATTTAAATCTAGTGGGTCTTTGTGTATCTCGTGCAACGCAGGTAGTGACAATTCTCTCTGGCCAATCAGTGATTGGCAGAGGGTAAACATCACCTTTTGGTAATGGAACGGTACGCTCAGTCGAGGTGGTACTAAAAAAAGTTCTAGGTACTGTTCTCAGTGGAAGATGGGTGTTCAGTGCTTTGCTACAATCTGCATTGTTAAAAGTGCTATATAAATAAAAGTGACTTGACTTGACTTGACTGGAAACTCCCCCAAAAGTGAACCATACCAAACCGTACCATGCCATGCAGTGGAAGAGCGCCATAAGTTACTTTAATTAGTAAATGTGTCTAATTATTTCATATAGTAATATACTTTTCGTAAGAACTCAAAATACTGTTTATTTAGGTAGTTTGAATCAAATGGTTTCTCTGAGGGCTAAGACCAGTGGTGTAATGGAGCGTATAGCCACTTCAAAAAATCTAATGCGCAACGTTCATGTCATTCAACATTCAAGATGGTCTGTTCATAGATCTCTCTCTCTGTGTCTCTCTGTAGGATGTGGGAGGTGTTTCCAGTGAGATGAACTGGAAGGGAGTGGGAATCTCACTTCTGGTCATTGCGTTTGTGCTGTCGCTGATCGGAATGTCCATCTTTCTGCTGTCTAAAGGTCTGTGCGTTTCCACTCTCAGTAAACATTTATTTACAGAATAGAATAGAATAAAATGAAAATGTGATGTTTATCTGCTGACCCCCAGGGCATCTAAGATGTTGGTGATTGTGTTTCTTCAGCAGAAAACAAATAACTTAAACCGTTACTGAGGATAACTCAGTCTGTCAGTCATGTAATGGAAGTCAATGGGCACCAAACGTTCCAACGTACAAACATACACAGGCGAAACCAAATGAAACCCTACAGGACGTGACCATACATTGAGCGTATGATGTACATTCAGCGTATGAAACTCTGGCACATATATAGATACACATAGATTCTCATGCATTGCAGCCCATAGAAACAGTCACTAATGAAGCATCTATGTATAGATATCTATGTGCCAAAACACGTAGACATATGTGAAGCAGTTCGTGTAGCATTTGTAACTTTCACACTGAACACGCTCGTGTGTGTATGTGTGTGTGTGTTATGGTCTCAGGTGATGCTCACCACTCTCTGAGATCCTGTCTGACCCTGGATGACCTTTTCTCCAGTGAGCTGCAGGATCATGATCTTGAAGTTCAGTGGGTTTCTGGTGAGAAAGATCTCAGTCTCAGTTCACGTTCTGCAGCCGCTGTGTTTGTTGGATACCACAAGACCTGTCAGACAGACACACTTACAGTATATGTAGAATATTTCAAATAATCCTAATCCTTGAATCTATGTTTCAGCTCAACGACTCGTCTACAAGGACAGAGACGGAGATCTAAAGATTCTGAACACGGAGGCCAATCAGACGGAGACTTTAATGAAACACACCACATTTGTGAGTGATGCTATACAAACAAGACAAGTATAGGAATACTGCTATTATCTTTTAAAAGAGAAAAAATATTTCTTAGAGCCACAATCATTTAACACGGATGTCTAGCGACGAGCCTACGATCCTAATCAGACACAAATCACATTACAACTTGCTCTTTTATTTTATTATAAAACATTTAAATATAAAACTCACAATTAATAGTCAGAAAATGTTTATTGCCGAGGGACAAGCATTTGTTATCATTTGTTTGATCCGTCTCATAGGCAGAGTTCAAGGCCTCCAAGTTTGCTGTGTCACCAGATCTCAACTATGTTTTACTTTCGTACGATGTGAGAAAGGTCAGAGGTCAACTTTATTTATGTGCAGTGTTGTTGTTATGAATGTTGTATTTAGTGTAGTGTTTAATTTGCTCTAAATAATTCTGGATGTAGTTCCGCTTGTGTTGTTTTTAGGTGTATCGATACTCCTACCTGGCATCTTACTTGATCTACAACATACAAACACGGTATTACACGTACAGACAGAGACCATACATAGGAGGAGTTATTAATGTGAATGTTATGTGAATGTTATGTGATGAATGTTATGTCACTTCACTTCACTTCTGTGTGTTACTGCAGGGAAGTGCATGAACTAAATCCTCCAGAGGTCTCTGATTGTGTACTGCAGTTCGCATCGTGGGGAAATCAAGGCCAGCAGCTGGTGAGTCAGAAGGGTCAGAAATTAACAGAGACTTGGGGACAAAAAATACCCTCACACAATTAATCTAAATCTATTACAGTGAAGATATACTGAAACATATATAATTATGGAAATGTTAGGGTGAGAGAAGGACCCAGAAGCAAAGGGCTGATCAACAGTGGTTTTAACAACAGAAAGTCAAAATACAAAACTCAGGCAGTCTGCCGACCACTGTCACATCAGTGGTGCAGGACTGGGACAGGGAAAAAATGAACAGAAAGTCATTTGGGGAGCGGCAGGCGTCCACAATCAGGTGGCACAAAGAGGAACAAAACTTCTCAGCTTGTTTGGAGCGTCCAGGAACATGAGTCCAAATAATGAGGCGAGCAGACACGGCAGGCGACAGGTAACTAATGCAAAAAACACAGGGAGAGACTTGCAGTAAACTAAAACTTGACTTTGACAAAAACAAACTAGACGGGACTAAAACAAAAAGGTTCCTTTAGAGCAACCAACAAAGCGACTACACCGAGTATACAGAAAAACAATCTGACGACAAGGCTAGCATTAGACAGGTAGATAAGGAGCAGGTAATCAGAGTGAAAAGGAGAGACAGGTGTAGCGCAATCAGACAACAAGATAACAAGCAGATGAGAGCGAAAGCGCGAGAGAGAGAGAGAGAGAGAGATAACAGAAAAGTGTGAGTCAAACCCGGCTTGTGACAGGCATTATTATTGTAAAATTATCTATGTCTATTATTTAAATATCTAATACTTCAGGTACACTTTAAATATCTTTCATCTAAAGACTAATATTATACAGAAATCATACAACCCTTAGAGGACAGACTTTAAACACAGGCTTCTAACAAAGCTCCTTCTCTCTCTGTCTTAGGTGTACATATTTGAGAATAATATTTACTATCAGCCAGATGTGAAGAGCAGTTCTCTGAGACTGACATCATTGGGGCGAGACGGCCTCATATTTAATGGAATAACTGACTGGCTTTATGAGGGTAACACACCATCATCACACTCTTATGAGCAACATGAACTGTTCTATTAGAATGTTTTCTGTTGTTATTTTACTGACTCTCTCTGCTTGTCTATCAGAGCAGATACTGCACTCTTCAGCCGCTCACTGGTGGTCTCCTTCAGGCTCCAGGCTGGCATTTCTCACCATCAATGACACTCTGGTGCCCAGCATGCAGCTGCCGCGCTTCACAGGGACACTTTACCCTCATGGACACCAGTATCCATACCCGAAGGTACGCTGTTGGTTGTGTATTTTACAAAAGATAAGCAGCTCATGATGAAATGACTTTCTGGATATGAATCTCTTCTCTAATGTTTTTCATACTTAACTAAAATAATAAAAAATTAAACCCTTAAATAAAAGGAATGATATAACTTCGCACTGGAAGAGCGGAAGTTCGTCCCTTAAATAGGCGGAGGAACCGCTCATTTAGACCGCCCCTCTCTCCTTCTGGGTCAGCAGTGGGCTTGAACAAGGAAATATGAAAGATGGGTGAGATACGGTAATCTGCAGGCAGTTCAAGGCGACAGGGGTGATTTGTTTAATAATTTTGAAGGGACCTACGTACCTCGGACTTAGCTTCTTGCAGGGGAGGGGGAGGCGGAGATCCCTGGACGAGAGCCAGACCCACTGGCCCACCTGGTATACCGGACCCTCTCTCCGCCTTCGGTTGGCCTGCTGGGTGACCCGGCGAATGGCTCTCTGTAGCTGGGTATGAGCGGCGTCCCAGGTGGCCTCACTCCTTCATAGCCTGTTGTCCATGATGGGTAGGTTCGTGGTCTCCCCCGACCAAGGAAATAGTGGGGGCTGGAAGCCGAGTACGCATTGGAACAGGGTTAGATTAGTGGCCGGATTAGTGGCTGGAGAGAGTTCTGTGCGTACTCAGCCCAAAGGAGGTATTCGCTCGAGTCCTGTTGATTGCTGTGGCAGTGAATTGCGGGCCTTGATCCGACACAATGTCCTCGGGGAGGCCATAAAAACGAAACACCTGGTTCATGAGGGCTTGGGCGGTCTCCCAGGCTGACGGGAGTTTGGGTAGTGGGATGAGGTGGCAGGCCTTTGAAAATCTGTCTATAATGGACAGGATGGTGGTGTTCTGGTGCGACGGGGGAAGGTCGGTGACAAAGTCTATCGCAATGTGTGACCATGGTCTTTGGGGGATTGGTAGTGGTTGAAGCAGCCCTGCCAGTCGTAGATGGGAGGCCTTGGAGATGTTACAATAGCACAGTTCTTGACAAAATCCGTGACCTAGGGCGTGAAAAAATCCGTGGGATAGGGCGTCCACCTTACTGTTCTTGGACCCGGGCCTGTACGTAATATTGAATTTGAACCGGGTAAAGAATAGGGCTCATCTTGCCTGACGAGAGTTAAGGCGTTTAGCTGAACTCAGGTATTTCAGATTTCTATGGTCTGTGAGAACCAAAAAGGGAGTGCTCGCTCCCTCCAGCCCGTGTCTCCACTCTTCCAGAGCTGCCTTCATGGCCAATAATTCTTCTCCCACCTCATAGTTCCTCTTGGCTGAATTTAACTTGCGTGAAAAGAAGGCACAGGGGAAGAGCTTGGGCGGGTCACAGTGATGCTGTGAGAGGATCACCCCAATCCCGGTGTTAGAGGCGTCCACCTCCACGATGAACTGGTGACCCGGGTCAGGATGGTGGAGGATGGGAGCTGACGTGAAAGGAGACTTGAGGTCCTGGAAGGCCCTTTCACTCTCAGTGCTCCACATTGGAGGCTTGGTGTTCAGACAACAATCTGGCTCTGAACACCAAGAAAACTAAAGAGATCATTGTTGACTTCAGGAGACACAGCACCGAACTACCCCCCCTGTACATCAACGGCGAGTGCGTGGAGAGGGTCCACACTTTCCGGTTCCTCGGAGTCCTCATCTCGGACAACATCTCATGGACAGAGAACATCACAGAGGTCATCAAGAA
>JAUMHI010000259.1:3447689-3460897 GCA_032359435.1 Enteromius unitaeniatus | reverse complement strand
CAGTGCTTTGCTACAATCTGTATTGTTAAAAGCGCTATATAAATAAAAGTGACTTGACTTGACTTGACTTGACTTGATAGCATAAGTTGAAAATTGTAGCGTACATTTTCCAACTGAACTAAATGATTTTAAATTTAGTTGCAGAATCCCATTACTCTGTGTTTCTCACATTATTATGTTTATAAAGATGAATGAAAGCAGTGTAGCAGTAGTTAGCTATCTCTGTGTGTCATGGCCGCTTGTCAAGCACAAAAAACACATTCCATGTAAATTCTGAATATAACCTATTATTGAGACCTATTAGTCTCAGACTTTGACCCTAGCTTGGCCCTTACCCGAGGTGCTTAGGCACTAGCCTGAAATCATTTGGATTTGCGTGTAATAGCAAAATAGTTAAATTTCGTTGCACAGTTAATTTAGAAAAAAGCAACTTTTGGAGCATTTTCTGTTCCTTAAATATAAGTTTTTGTGTTTTAAAGTAACGAGCAAGCAGACAGCAGCAGACAGAGCTGATCATAAACTATGATTGATCAATGTAGCCTTCTCAAGTCATCACAACTTGCCTAAAATAAAATCTATATAGAATTACTAAAGTACTTCAAGTCAAGTCAAGTCACTTTTATTTCTATATCTCTTTTAACAATACAGATTGTAGCAAAGCACTGAACATTATCAAGTAGAAGAACAGAGTGATGGTAATGTATAATGATGAGCATTAAACTTTATTCATCAAATGCAGAGACGGTTTCTGTAGTCAAGACGACGATAATCACTAGAAATCAGGAACCAAAACCCCATTCATGAGAGAATGGAGAAAAAAACCTTGGAAGAACCAGACTTAGCTGGATCCAGTTCTCCTCTGACCGGACGCCCAGCACCTAATTTCCAGTTCAATTTTAAACACATCTTAGATTGTGTTAGAACTTGTAGTGTGAAGCATATGTTTAAACGTTATGCCTGTACTATCATAATAAGTTTGTGTAAGATAAATAGATGTTGTGGTATATCCAAGTTTTGGTCGCCTGCTCTGCAGGACACGGAGGCAACAGCACTATCACTTTATATTTATTTATTTATTTTGTGGAAACTATGGCCTCATTTTTACTGATTATTCATAATTATTTTGAGAAATAAATATTTCTGTGAAACGCGTTTAGGCTGCACAGAAAGGTGATATATTGATATATACTGATATAGCAGCAGAAGACTTTTATTTAGCTGAAAGAACTGATGATTACGCCATGGGCTCAGATGTGGTTGACCAATCGGCGGTAAGGGGCGTGTCATGACCGCCCACAAGTGAAAAAACGAAATTTCCAGTCATTTATCCTTTTTCTACGCATGAACCAAAAACGAAAATTGAGCTTAAATCTAGTTATTTCGTATTTTTAACAAATAAAAAAACGAAAAAAAGTACAGTTTTCTCGTTTCTGGACGTACGCCCGGCCGTAAGACTAGGCTGGACATAAAATGTGTTTTAAATGCTACGTCTGAGACTAAATTAATATCTGCATTTAAACGACGGGTAATGAAAACAAAGTCAAAAATATAAATGAAATTAGTTTTTGTGCTCCCAAGAACATGTAAATATTGCATAAAAGAGCTGTCCTGGTGATAGTGAGCTTTAAGGGCAATGTGCTTTAGCATTTGTAAGACCTGGGACAGTCCTGTTTGGTCTCCAGTGGTCAAGTGTGTATGGACATCAGCTACCTCAGGTCACTGAACGCTGTGTTGGCTGCAGAGAGGCCTGTCTTTGATGTGAAGTACTCAGGCTTTACTCACATGCTCTGGCTGTTCTCATCATACGCCAGAATCTGTGTCACCTCCCAGTTCCCTGAGGTCAGGTGTCGCACCTCGTTCTGATCCGCACGCGCCTGCAGAAACACACACGCTGCAGATCATACACACACACACACACACATGCTGCTCGCTGCTGTGGTCTGTACCTGAGAGCTGAACATGGCCACATGCTGGAAGTCTCCTCGTCCTCCCTGCTTCACCGGCACCGTGAGGAAGAAACGGCTGCTGTCTCCAGAGAAGAACGGCTCCTGATTCTGCAGAAGCAGTGATGGACACCAGATTACACTCAAGTGACAGAAGAGCATGACTCAAACATCTAGTGGAGATTCACCTGTCTAGACAGCCAGACTTCTGAGGTTTCCTCATGCCTCTGAAAAGAAACAACAGCATCATCATCACCACAACAACAGAGACAAATTAATCTAAGAAGCACATTATCTTCATCTTCCTCAGGAAGTGCACAGCTGTGTGTGTGTGTGTGTGTCTCTGTGTGTGTGTTTACCTTGATGCAGGCTCCAGTGGTGGAGTCACAGACGGTCAGGATGGAGATGTTCTGCGCTCGGTTTAACCATCGCACTGCTGTCTTGGTCTTACTGATCCACTTCACCATCACCACATAGTGCTCCCTACAGACACAGAGAGAGCTTCAGATCATGGTCTGAGTCTCCAGCGCAGATCCGAACACACTAACGCCGTACCTGAACTTCAGCTCATCTGGTGGTGTGAGTTCAAGAGTGTGTGTCGGTCCGTACAGATTGACCACAAACAGTTTGACCATAGGATTGGGCTGCCCAGCCTGCAGACATAACACCTCAGGTATAAAAACATGTGACAATAACTCAGTCTTTACTCCAGATGACAAAACAAATCTGACATTTACCACCATCTGAAAATGCCAGTCACATTTCAAAATGTCAGAATGCCACTCAAACAGGTAATAAGGAATCAAAGCGAGTGTGTTTATCAATCCCATCATGCAAGTCTTAATGATTGCATTTTAATTTTAATCGTTATTTGAAAATTGTGTTGTGTGTTTTACAGGGGAAACTTGTGTGAGTCTTCACTGAGAATTCACTGAACGAGACGTTCTTGGAGCAGAGAGCCGGGTTAATAAGAGAAGCATATGGTCAGAGGACATCTAGACTTTTATTACACCATAGACACTTAAATTACAGGTACCTTAGATGTTAAAATATGAACTTAACCACATTGTGTGTGGTGCAATCTGTTAACAGTTAATTGTGGTTTTCATAAACGGATGTTTCACACTGTACACTCCTAAACGCTGAGTTAACGTAACTGGACAAACGCAGCATTTGACTCATCTTCATATGGTATATTACACCATACTTGTAAATGTTTTCCCTGAGTGAACTTTTTGGAAGAATAAAATGAGTCGATTTTTCCCCTCAAGAGCTGAAAGTCTTGTTTGTTTATGCAGCACAGTTTCTCCATGACTGTCCGAAGCGTGTGATTATGTGTCTGTAGTTCTGAGACATGATTACAAGGTTAACACTCCAAAAACGGCTCTGGGTTAAAAGCAGGCTTTAGTAATACTATATGGTCATAAACTTGTGACTTTATGTGATCTGATTCATTTCTGCTGTTCCTATATGCTTTCCAATAATACCATATAGTTGGAATATCATGGGATTTCTGTCACTTACATGAAGTACCACACTAGAATTCACTGAGATCTGTCGGTGTAGTGTACATCCGAGCATGAGGACGTTACCTTCGGATATGGATACTGTTTGCCTTTAGGGTATGTGGAGCCGGTGAAAGTGGGCAGCGGCATGTTTGGCACCAGACTGTCATTCAGGACCAGAAACGCCAAGCGCTCGCCATCAGGTGACCACCAGTGCGCCACATCCGTGTGCAGGACCTCCTCTGAGCACAGGTTTCCAACACAAGAGTCACAAAAACACAAAACAGAATAGAAAAATGCATCATCATCATCTTATATGTCTTCAATCTTTTTATAAAGAGAGCCTCACCTTCATAGAGCCAATCAGCGATGCCGTTATAGATGACGCCCTCTTTCCCAGATGAGGTCAGACGCAGAGAGTTACTCCTGACGTCTGACTGATAGTAAATATTATTCTCAAATATATATACCTACGCACACACAAACACACAGAGAAGATATTTAAAGTCCCTATCATGCTCTTATTCCAGTTTTTCTTGATTGCTAACGTACAACTCATCAAACAATTCAACATTTGAACACAATCTCAAAACTATACACTAACTTGCTCCTAGGTCAAAACCAAAAGAACATTATCTTCAGTCAAAATCAAACTTTAGCCTCAGATGATGCACGAACCTGCCAAATACAGACTAGAACAGAACCCTCCTTCTGGGAAACACAAACCCTTTGCCAGACAATGTCTGTTACAGTATACAACACAAACAGACAGGTGCAGATGTAAGGTCCCGGATTACGTAGCCCGGATGTTGCGCGTCTCACTTTTCAAGTGCTTCTGTGAAAATACTCCAGTTCTCCCAACTTTGGTTGCTAATTTTACTTTTACATTTACCTCGTTTTAAATCTGACTCCAATTTTACGCTCTCTGACATTAAGATTATAATACTAGATTTAGGTGCTGATCTTGAATTTAGTTATCTTAACTTAGAAATCTGATCCTTTTAAACGTGCTATACTTTCTGTTACTTTTTCCTTGTGGGACCGAGAGTCATCTAGATCTGACGCCAGCTGAATCGTCAATCCGTAACACAAACCTCGCCAGTCTGACAACTACTCAGAGATTGGGGACGATTAATATCCCGTTTGCCAGCCGCTGACTGCTTGCTTATTGCAAAGAGATAGTTAACATAATCTAGTCTTACCCAATGTGTTAATTTCAGTGATATCAGAAATCAGGGGGTCTCCAGATAGACCGCGCCTACTGCTTCGATCTTTGTGCCCCCAGTTTGTATATCCTGGCCGTGATATTTATGCGTGCAACAGTTTAAAATGAATCAAGAAATAACATTTAATTTATTCGTCAGGTAAAATTATATCAAGCCAATTACATAATTAAACAATGAGAATCCAATTCAGTTTCAATTTAAAAGAATGCATAACCTCAGCAAATGCATACCTGACGGTCAGAGAAACACGCTGCCACATGGGAGATGTGACAGCGTGGAGGCGATTCTGCTTACAGAAAAGTCGTGGTGTGATATTCTGCGTTATTCCTTATATACTCAGACCAACACCCACACAAACCTTTAAAAACAAAAGACCATTTGTTTGTCAGATGGTCCCACAATCCCGGGTCTGCACCTGCTTGGAATGCTCAATCTATTTCTCCAGGGGAAGGACATAGCCCTTTCTCGGTAACCAAGTCTGTGAAAGGTTTAAATCTTTTTCATAAAATAAGTGACTACTATGAAATTGACCATTTTACCAATCGTGGGAGACCTTTTGAATGACATCAAATATGACAGTGAAAAACAATATATCCACAAAATATGACCCACAGTGTATAGTTCTCCTGCAAAACCTTTTTTTAAGGAATAGCTGTGAATGCAAGAGATGGTGGGTCGGGGAAGGGAGGGCGGTCGTAAAAGTGGGCTATGAGATCTAGGGAGGTTTGTTTTCTGTCCTGAGGGTCAGTGTCTGTTGTCTTTGAAGATCCCAGATAAGCTTTTTATTTGCATGCCATATGCAAGTGTGCAAGAATTTCCTCATTCCAGCTTTCCCGGAAGAAGAGATCCAATTTTTCCAATTCTTACACAGATACAGTAAAATTCAGCAATATACTCTTTAAGAAAGTTTACCGACAAAAGACTTCTCTTCCTGCCCTTCTTGCATACAAATCAATTCAACAGTAATGAGTTTGAGGATTTACATTTACATTTATTCATTTAGCAGACGCTTTTATCCAAAGCGACTTACAGGTGGGGAAAACAGCAAGCAATTAGTCCTAAAGAGGCAAAAGCAACTTAGGAAGTGCTCATTGTGCTCAGGATGTAGAACATTTCCTGTCCACAGAATAATGACAGTTCTCTGATCTGAAGTACTGTCAGTAGAGGAGCTGTAGGTCAATTTCTCTCATCATCAGTCCAAGCAGAAGAACATGCTCATCTATAGTGCACTGTACTTCATCAGCAACAAATGACTTTTGACCTCATCCCTTCATTTTTATTTTCCCCTCCTCTTCCTCTTTGTCTCTCACGACCAGGTTTTATCATCAGATGCTGAGCTGTGTGTCATGAGTTCACACACGGATGAATGTGTCCGAGCTCATTTTTTGAGTTTGTGTTTCCTGAATGAAAACATAGTTAATCCTGTACAATGATGGCATTCTTGTGTAGAGTTTGCAAAAAACACTGTGCAAATTAGAATGTGTGTGTAGAGAGGTGAAATGTGTTAAGGTTTAGAGAAATGTGTCTTTGTTTGAAGAACTTTGGCTGAATGAACCATTTATCATGTGTTAGCAATGGAGGAAAACTGTAAATCCCTGAATCCCTTTACAGAATCCCAACTTTAATACTTTAACTGCTCTTAACCATGGCTTTATTCAGTGATACTGCATGTGCTCCAGTCTGAACCCGGCAAGTCAAGTCAGATTCTTTTCTGTTTAACACAGAGTCGTACTGTTATGTCTGATTTGACAACATAAAGATGATTCTCCAGATTTAGATCCAAGTTTATAGTATTTATAGCGTTGTTTATAGCGTTCAAAGGAACGCCTCCTAATCTGTTATAAACCTCCTGACCATCTCAAACCATGATCTGATCAAAACCGAACACAAAGCAAAGACTGTCTGAAGATAAAGAGTAAATGTAAATAAGGAAACAAGAGCTCACCAGCTGCTGGCCCTGAACGCCCCACGCCGCATGCTGCAGTTTAGAGTTCAAGACCTCCGGAGGATCCAGCTGCAGGACCTCCCTACACACACACACACACACACACACACACACAGTGTTCAGACTGACATTCAGCAGCGAGTGTTTCTGCTACAGTAGTGATTGCTGCTGAACCACTGAACAGTAGGGTTATGAACAGTGATATTTCGTTTTAAGTGTGATTGTGAGCTCCTGTCACTGATGATCAGAACAGCATTTAACATCATGTTCCACCGCTCCGTCTCTCCTATCAGAACCTATTTACTTACACACTAACAAAGTGCTTTGCTTCATGATATCTGACCGCCTACAACACCCTGTGCCCTACTCCCTGTCCTGTGTGTGTGTGTGTGTGTGTGAGACCGTGAGATCAGCGAAAGCTCTTACTCCACCTGGTGTGAATGCTGTATATGATGTAGGACGCCGTGAAAGAGTGCCGGTAAACCTGCGGTCAGAAAACAACAACCTGTGTTAAACACAGCAATCTTCATTACCTTTGATTCACAGTTAGTGAGGATAGAGATAGATTTTAAGTGTAATCTAATCCTAAAGGTTTAGTTCACCCCAAAATGAAAATTCTGTCAGCTTTGTACAATAAAACCCCAAAGATAACATAATTTACTCAACCATTCTTCTCCCCTGACTTACATCTTCTGCCATTTTAGAAAGTAGCACAAACACAAAGTATACGCACACTTAAACGTGTTTGATGTAATCAGCCTGGTTTACGTCCGGGGGAAGCACGCGCATCTGAGTAATAAGTGTTGTTTACGTCTAGAGGAACGCGTACATATGCATTGTGATACTCTCTAAAATGACTGAATAAATTATGTTATTTTTCTTTGTATTCTCTTAGCATCGTTAATCTGAAGTTGATCCACTGATGTTGCATGGACTTTTACTGTGTTTCTGGATCTGGATCATTTCAGTTGTGTTGCTGTCTTTGGAGGGTCAGATAGCTCTCTGATATCATCAAAAATATCTTCATTTGAGTTCTGAGGATGAACAGAGGTCTTATGGGTTTGAGGGTGAGTATTTAATGACAGAATTTTCATTTTGGGCTGAACTAAGCCTTCAAGTCATTAACAGAAATAGTTCTTATTGAACGTACTGTACATGGACAAACTAAACGTCTAAGGCCACTGTTGCACTCAGCTCCATGATTCGTTGTGATTTTCCTGTCTTTCAGGGACAAAACATTTCTTTGAAGGTTTATGCAAAGGACGCAGGTTAATTTCCATTCAGGGGAACACCGAGCTGCGTCCCTCTTCTAGAAGACACTGAATGATACCAGCATGACCGCTGTCTGAAGCACATGTACAACAAAACCAATCCCATTGGCCCCTAGAGCACTGGTCTCACCTGGCGTGAGGACCAGGATTGAGAACCACTGCCTTACCGTGCGTTCACACCACCGCCAGTGAGAGCGTCAAAATTCGCTCCTGCCGCCTTGCCAACGATGCTGTACAGAGATTTTTTAGACGCTCTGACGTCGAATGAATTCTTCTCTTGTATTTAACGGGGCCACAAATCAAACAAACTTTGATAATCTTGTGCAGATTGACCACAAGGTAAAAGTAAGAAATTGGTCGATGAAAAGAACTTTTTTGTAGTCACTTTTTATTTCAATTAAAAGCCATTTGTGTGGTGTAATTTTTATGTTCATGGTTAATTGCTAGTCTAATTTCAATATTATAGGAGACCTTTACTAGTCTTGGTTTTAAATTAACATTAATTTGTGACAAACCTACCAGATCAAGTGTAAAGTTAACGTAATGCAATTGGTCAAATCAGTGTTGTTTTGAGTAAATCAATTGCATTCCCGTTGAAAAACAAGCGTTCTAGCGGAAAAATGTTGCCTATAAATAGTATTGAGCACGTTCTTATTAAATTCACTTCGTGATGGAGGATCAAGTTGTTGCGATTAGGGTGCTAATAACTAATAGAACTAATAGGGTCGGAACCAAAGTTTACAGGACTGTGCTATCTGGAATCTGCTAAAGCGGTGGACTTCTACATTCTGACTGGTTGCCACTGAACCACGTCATAGCTCATTACCATAAAGTTGACTTGATTTCAACTCTCCTTGACGCTCTTGGTGTCCAAGACGCACTGCGCTGCTGCTCGCCGCCAGCTCACATTGAAAATGAATGACTTCCGGCCACTTTGACGCTCTTGTATATTCTTGGGTACCTGCCTATGATGTCACAGGCCACGTGGACCAATAGGATTGCGTTGTTGTACACGCGCTTCAGACACCGGTTATGCTGGCAGTGTTCCCCAAAAGTGTCCACTAGAGGGACACACATATCCTCAGACATGGTTCTGGGAACATTCAAAGGCCATAAAAGAGTCATAACAGTTAGGCTGTTAATTAGGTTATGAGCTGTCTTCTGTTAATGTTATTTGGTCTCTTTTTACTCACATGCCTATAGTGAGAGCGAGCACAAGCTCGCGGTAACTCGCTGCGGTTCGTTTAAGGGCTGCTAAAAAAAACCCATCTGGTTTATTGCAGAAAGCAGCACGTACCTGTTTGACATTGTAGGCGAACAGCACATACTTCATGTCTGGGCTTATGGAGTATCGGGTGGCTTTGAAAGTGTCCTGGGAAAACATGAATGATGTTATCCGCATTACTGCGATCAGGTCCCAGAAACTACAGACTCTTTAGAGGTATAAGGTAATGAACTATAAAAGCAGTTCTGCAGTCTTGATTTCATTATGATTAACGTTCTGTAAATTGCATTAGGCGTATGTAAACACATGTCCAGATTTTACTCACAAACGTGGTGTTCTTCAGCACAATCTCGGTCTCGTTCGTGAGGATGTTAAACCTGATCACATGACCGTGGTGATTTCTGTAGATGACCTCAGATTCTGGCAAAGAGTGAAGAGAATATATAATAGCAAAATCATTTTTGTGAGGGGTTAAAGAGAGCATTCACAGCTCGTCTTGGAGATGTATTCATGCAAACACACTCCACCTGTGTGTTATTAGATCCTTTGGCTAACAGACCAGCCGCTGCTTGTCCTTTATTTGCCAAGTCCTATTTATTTCAAAACGAGTGTCCCTTTCTTTCTAAGGTAAATCTTGTGGAGCTGCTATTGACCGCAGTGAGGAAAAGCAGACGGGGAAACATTAATAAAGCTCTCAGTTTCCAGCTCTAAACCGGAACAAAACTCTGAGTGCTGAAAGCATCTGGTGTCCTGACACCCCTCAGTTAATGCTGAACACTCGAGGAACCAGACACACCAAAGTCAGGAGATCATCTGTAGACCATCATAAAGCTGAATATGTTTTACTATTTATTTTATCGCCATTTCAGCATTCAAGGCTAGCTTCATGGCAAAAATTATTACTACCATATTTCTTTCTATAAACATATTATTTTAAAAAATCTACAATCTTTTCAGATAAAATTCCCTGCGTGATCGTACTTCAAAAAAGGTTTTCTACTTTTAAATATCAGGACCACCCAATACAATATAGATGAACGGCTGCTCCGAACAATGCTGATTAATGCATTTACATTTCTTTAAAAGGCTCATTTTCCAGCAATGCTATTGTGCATTTGAAGATTAATTTCATGTAAAAAAAACTAAATGCAAATTTTTAAAGCCGATTTCTCTCAAACTTCATTTACACAATCCCGGATAAACGGATGATGGTGTGACGGCACAAACAGCTCCAGGAGCTGAATTCAGGCCAGAGACTCGTCCAGGAGATCCAGAGCAGCGTCCGTCTGAGGACAGTCTCTGTTCCTCAGCAGTACAGCATTCACCAAACGCTGCTGTGAAATATTTATTCTCTTCTTCTGTGCAGATGTGATTTGTGGAATCCTTCTGAAGGTCACGTGCTGAGCGAACACACAAACACTCGCTAGAGGAGCATCTAACGCTCCGAGTTACGTCAGACTGAGCTGCATCACATCCACGGCTGAAGAACGGAGCTGAGCAGAGTCTGGAGTCACTGATAAACACAGATCAGTCAGGAAGAGAAGCAGGAGCTGAGAGTTCACTGCATCACACACTCTTACACACACACACTCACAATCAAATATTCATGCTGCTGCCACCAGTGTAAGACCTGAGTGCCCCTTCCCCCTTCCTGTTACCATAGCAACTACCACATCCACCACTCAGACACACACACACACACACACAATGCCAAGGCCTACGAATCTTGATATGGCAAAAATATGTTGGTAACTAGATTATTTTCACACATCTGAAAGGTCAAGTTCATCCTCTAATTCTTTCATACACTCCATGATGTGAATTATTCCAACACATTCACCAACTATCTCGACTGCATTTCATTGGTTCTTGTGATTATTTGATGTTCTCTTGGATCAGAATGACTCTCTCACAGCCTCACAGAGACGTCTTGTGCTCGTGCTCAGCGTCCTGCAGAAGCTTTACATATAAATCTATATCAGACCTGATATTAAAGCTCTGATCAGATCAGCTCGTGATAATGTCTGCATTCAGGAGCGGCGCTGTTTAAACTGCCGTTCTGTATTTGCGGTCTCAAGCATTTGAGATAAACAGAACAGCTTTAGAGTCACGTGTGGGTTTCTTCTCGTTTATATGGCTGGTTTTATCCTGCGTCTGCGGTCGTGAATCGATCATCTTCCAACATCAGCTGTGCTTAAAAGCTCATGACAGCGTACAGATGATTAATACATTAAATCCATTAGAAATGAATGGCACGGGTGACTCTGCGGTCGTATCGTCTTACCGTTGATCCAGCGAGCCTCAGGGTCGTGTATGTAGAAGTCTGCACTGAACAGATCCTCCACCGTCAGCTTGGTGTCACTGCCCGGCTGCGTGTCCACTGTCAGACAAACAGAGACGTCACGTAACAAACAGCAGATCGAGTAACGCTGAACTCAGACTGATTTCAGGATGAACTTCACCAGCGTGTGAGGGGGAAAGTTACCTTTAACTGTTCTGCATTACAGTATTGTGTTATTTCCTAAAACAGCAACTCATTACTTTACTCAGTTTTTTATGGAATCTATAACGTTATGTTACTTTTGCGGAACTTCTTTAATCTGGGCAGGGCTTGCTTGTTTGTTTTTAATATGAAACGTGATCTTTTTTGGCAAACACAAGAACCCTTTCACTCCAACAATGTGATGAATGTTTATCTGGAATGTGAAATATTTATCTATTTAATTATTGCAGGTTTACATCATATTCTGAGCTGCATTAAATGGTTTTATTCATTTTGAGGAATGCTGAATCAGTCTTTTTGGGAGTGACATTAATTAATGTATATTTACATTTATTCTAGAAGTACAGTAACATCCCTATCTTACAATATATTTTCTTGTAAATTAAAAAGTAAGTTACTTGCTAGTCATTTGAAAAAAGTAATGATTCCTAAACTGAAGTCAGTCCAAACGCTGGCTGTGAGAACATGAAGCTTCTGCAGTACCTGGAGTGAGGAGGATCACAGACATGGTGATGAGAGAGCAGACCACCAGAATGACCAGCAGAGCGATGGCGATGCCCTTCCAGTTCCTCTGAGGAGGACTCATGCCCGCCAGGTCCTGCAGAAACACACACACACACACACACACACCTCGTGTCTTCAGCTGCACAGGAACACACAAGGGCAAAACCCTTCAATTGTAATGTAATTTCTTCTCAAAACGGTGTTTTGTTTTCAAATGACACACGTTCCATCACATCAATAGACATTTCTAAGAAGCAGTTGATCACTGATGTGCTGAATGTAAAACACTATGAGAACTTCTTTCCATTCATCATAATGACTTACTGTAAGCCTTTTTTTGTTCAGTGTTACACTTACTCCAGACAGTACATAGACAGTACACTTCAACAGAAGTATTTACTGAATACAGTTACAGAGAAAAAAAAACAGCTATCCTCTCTTCTGTTTGGGTCTGGCCACGGCACCTCATCCACATCACAAGCAATGTTTGCTCTGGCCAAGCAGCGGAGGAAATATCTCCTGGCATGGAGAATCCAGCCCTGAAGAGCATCAACTGCTATATCTCCACATGCATCTTCCATAGCTTGGAGAAGGAGTATAAGTGTGTGTTGGGCTGGGCGATTTGGCCTAAAATCAAAATCTCGATTAATTGAACCTTTTAACTCCATTACAATTAACGAACGATTATTTTATTTATTGTTTCCCCCTCATAGGGGGAATTGACAGAATGAATGAGTTTTTGAACGAAGGGAGCATTACTTGATTTTAAAATAATTAAACACATTAAACATTTTTTTAAATAATGGAAACACGCTCTTCTATCTATGATTATTTATTAAACATCAATGTTGAACAACTGAAATTAAAGCTCACATTGCCTAAAACGAAGTCACTTTGTTCTTATAAAAAAAGTACAAATAAATACCAAAATAAATTATTTTCATATATTTTTAATAAATTATGTTTTTCTTATTAAAAGTAGAAAATAAGCAGTATCTCTTCTAAATAGAATAACTCTTGTATATCCTGTAAATAATATTTTAAACAGTGCATTTCTTGCATCTTCTGTAAACAAATATTTTAATG
>JAUMHI010000259.1:3404617-3426451 GCA_032359435.1 Enteromius unitaeniatus | reverse complement strand
GAAAAACACAGAAGTGGATCTGTGATGGAGAACAACAGGATCAGATGTGATTTCTCACTCTCAGGGAATGAATCTGAGTCTTCAGATCTAATTCTATCTGAAGATACTGACTGAGCTTTAGTGAAAGATTCAACACACTGCAGATAACATTACAATACACTTTAATTCATATCGCATCTGTACACCAATACATCTTCATCAGATTTATGTTTATTCAAGAGATGAATCTGATTCTCATTTAAAGACATATTAACCTAGCTAAAAATCAACTTTACCTGATTTAATGCTAACTGTATTTTATGATGCTCAGTTTATCATATTGTTACAGAAGACAGCGAGGTGGTGTGATTGATCAAATCTAAAGGAAAATCCCACATACATACATAACAGCATGTAAACATCACAGATCTGAAGCAAGCCCTGGTTTTGTGGCGTACTGAAGTCAACACTGGATCCTCAGTCTCCCTTTTCTTTGACATCCTCGCTGAAGAAAGCAGTCAGCTGCGCTCCTTCAGGAACGTATCTGATGTTCTCCACCTCTCCTCCGTAGTTGCTGGGCTTCTGGAAGTGTATCTCCAGATGGTCCTGGAGGTCTTCTTCATCCATCAGCTCCTGGATTCCTCCCAGCAGCACGGTGCGAGCCGGAGCGCCCGAGTACGTCTGTAAGATCACAACAAACACCATCAAACACAGGTCTGTCTGCACGCCAGCACATCTCTGAGACGCACCTGAAACTTCCTGAGCTTGAACTCGTACAGAGGAAGAACATCGAGCACCACATCGCTCCCGGTGTCCACGCAGAACCTTCCTCGCTGAACCAGATTCTCTGCGACTGAAACAGAAAGAGCCGTCCACGCACCAAACATTATTATATCCTTCTTTTCTCTGATTCATACTGTATTCATGTTTCCTGGATTCTGCAGGATTTTAAAGCTCAAATTTAAGACTTAAGACGTGCACAAATAAAACGAGCCCTATATGAGCGGGGTAAGGTCATGTCACATATTAAACTGTAAAAAGACTGATTAGAAGTTCACAGTTTTCACAAAAACACAACGTTTTCTAAAATAACACACTTCACTATTCAGCCTCAATTCATTTGAAGAAAATGAAAAGAGTCAGAAGTATCAGATATAAATTAATTTAAACAGTTTATCATCCATAAATGATTCTAAATACATTTTAATGTTTCTATTTTTATAATGCTTTATCAAACCAGCTCCGCGCGTCTGAAGGGTCAAAACAAGGGGATTTTCGCATTGATCTGAACAACGTCAGCATATAAGGTTAAGACCAGCCTTAAAAGTTGGTCAGCTAAGACCGGTCACAGTTTTTGAAAATTCAATTACATACAAATGTATTTTAGTCTAAGGTAAATACAACAAATAAAACCGGTTACTCTTGGCTAAAGGCTAGCTGGTCAGACTAGCTCTTTCAGAACACACAGCAGCACAGCCCTGGACAGAGAGACCTTTACTCTATTAAATCAGGCCTTTTGAGCTTTAATCATCACATTCATATCACAATTCTGCTCTTTATGTCCCCACATTTAGGACCATAATTAAGATTTTTTTTACTAAAGTGACCGTAGTTTAACTCCAAGATTACCATTGCAGTAAACATAGTTAACCACGTGCAAACAAAAGTATCACCTAAGAAGTTCCAGTTAAGGTGCATTGAATGTTAAAATGCATTTCAAATAAAAAGTTAAGTGGGTATTATTACCCATTTTTCTCATAGTGATTTAATAATTTAATGCACTTCTGATTGAAAAGAATTTCCTCGCGCAGGTAACTGACAATAAACGCTTTGAACCATCTGTCTGAATAACCTGAAGTCAGTCATATAACGCTCAGTGCATGACGAAGCGAAGCTCTGAGGAAGCACACACTTTCAGCAGAGAAGCGTCAGACACACACCTCCGGTGTTCAGGAACGTGACGCGGCCCGAGCCCGTATCCCTGTGGTACTCCAGCTGCTCCACCTCTCCTCCACCGCGGCTTGCTCTGGAGAAGGACAGCTCCAGACGGTCTCTCATTCGCTCCTCAGGTAAAGTGGGCGGGGCGTTACAGAACTTGATGCTCTTCTTTGACACCTGGATATGAACCTGAAGGAGCAGAGGCAAGCATCAACAGACAGCACATCACTCTGGACACAGTAAAGAAGAAGAAAATCCTTCCACCTCAAACTTGACGGAGGGATCCAGGGATAAAGCGTACGGCTTCACGTCCATCTTGGATTTATCACAGGCCACCGAGCACTTGGCCAGTCGAAGGATCTGCTCCGCCACTGAAAGAACATTACGAGAAACATCCAGCAGATCAGCGCCATTAAAGCTGGCAAAAACAGACATCCTCCTAAACTATAATCCTTACCCTTCTCCTCCTCGAAGGTGATGAGCGCCTGGCCTCCCTTCATCAGAAACGAGGGTCTCTGAGTGACGGTGAACACAGACTTCACCTGATCATCTTCATCATAATCCTCTCTCTCCAGAGGACGTGCAAACTTCACCGTCTTCACCGGGATCATGGCTTCTATCTGTGTTTCAGAGCGCATGAGGGGTTATTAATCACAAACAGACATGTACTCACAGAAATCAGTCGAGCACACATATAGTTTTAAACCCTCTGGGGTCTGAGGTGATTTTGGGGCCCTTGAGATGAGACATTTTTTGGCTGCATTTATTTATTTAAAAATGACAGAAAAAATGTATTATTTTGAAATATTATTCTAATGTAAAGCAGCTGTTTTCTGTGTGAATATGTGTTAAAGTGTAATTTATTTCCGTGATGAAAGCAGCCTAACTTTAGACTGTAATCAGTAGTTCACCTTGAATTTGCGCTGCAGAGAATCACTTTCGGCTCTCTTGAGCAGGAGCTTCTTCTGAAGATCTTGAAGTTCTCTCTTCAGATCCTGGTTAACTTGATCCAGACTCTTCATCTCCTTCTGAAAACACAAACCTTCAGCATCTGCTTTCACTTTCAGGGCTAATCTGATCACACCTAGAAACTCACTTGCACTTCTAGAAGATCTTCATTAAACTTGTCAAAAATCTTGTCTTCATCCTCCATGAAGCTCTGAAGCTCTGTCTCGGCTCTTCTCTTCTCAGTCTCTGACTCGGCTTTTTCCAGAAGCAACCTGGATCTCTCATTGTCAGCAAACTCAATAAGATCCTGTGTAAACATTAGAAACACGTTCTGAGTATTGATTTGGTTCTTTAACATTATTATCGAGTAAATGATGGTTTCAGGTCGAGTTTCTGACCTGATATTTCCTGATGATCTCCGCGGCGTCCTCAGGAAGCTGTTTGATATAAACACAATCTTTTAATAATTATAAAAAAATGACATAGAATTCAGCTGAAATCTCTGAGTGTGTGGATTTAATGTTGTAAACACAGACCTCGCCGTTCGCTCGGTTTTCAGAAGTTAGAGACATACTTCAGCCGAAATCGAAAGTATCTGAAGGAAATACAAAACTTGAGATGAATTCCGGATCAAAACACGAAAGACTAACCGATCGGATAGATGTTTTCACCTCTTGTTATTTCCCTCCCAGCTTCCTGATTCTGGAGCAGATCTGGACTTTATTGATCAGAAGTCACATGAACAGAAGCCGAGCTGAAGCAAAAGTGAAAGTGACCGGAGTCAGTTCCGGTAAACCCCCGGTTACCGAGCAGCTGACTCCCCGAGCTCCTTCACAAGCGACCTGGATCATCTTCAAATGTCAAAACGTGTGTCTTCGAGGCGTTATAAGGTTTTTATAAGATGAGTTTCGGATCTGGAGCTCAACGATGGAAGAGAAGGGTCTGATTGTCGAGGGTCTACCGGATGATTTCCACCGAATCAAAGCAAAGATCGAGCTTTACTTCAAAAACAAGAGAAGGTCTGGAGGAGAGATCGTGCAGATACGAGAACATCCCGACGACAAGCGAAAAGCGCTTCTGATTTATTTAAGAGACGAGGGTGAGTCCTGTCTAACTAACCCTACACTATACAGCAGGAAAACAGCAAACAGCTGATAAACTAACTAATACTTGCTTTAGTTTTTACTATGGTATATTGTAGTATAATCTAGTTGTATAGTATATGCTATAAATTCGATTGTTTTCATGTGAGTTTAAAAAGAGCTTTACAGAGAGCTCCCCTGTTTTCAGATCTGAAGAAGGTGCTTGACAAAAGGATTCATAAAATTGATATCAAACCTCACGGATCTGTTGAAGTGACAGTCAAACTCGAAGAAGACACCAAAATCAAGATCAAACCACAATTACTGCCCAAACCCAAACCAGAGGCATGCCTTGCTCTCAGATCCCTGCCCGCTGCCACCCGACAGGTCAGTGATACTCTGATACTAAGTGTCTTGATGCTTGTTTCTTTTGAAAGACAAGGAAGCAAATGGACATTTTTGCAGGTTGCATAAACAGACACCAGGTGTGTGTCTTAAGAACTAGTTTGACCCACTAGCAGTTAACCAAGTGCTAATCAGAGAAAGAGATTACTTTTTAACTGCAATCCAGGATTTTATGTAGGCTAACTTACTTTAAAAAGTTATGAGCGATCTTAGAGAAAATAATTAGATGACTACTATTAAGAGTAATCTACAGTTTATGCAGCCAGCACTTGATCTTAACTGAAATGTCAAAGGAATAAATTATAAAAAATGTTTTATTACAAAATGCAGTCCGATTATTTCTTTCCTCACACACTTCCTCCTCCTCATACAAAGGTCTCTCCCGTCAGAAAGCCTGCAGCAGCAATCAAAGGTCATAAAGGTTTTTTTTAATTTCAGTGTTTAAAAAAAATAAATGACATATTTTGAGAACTTTTACGACGCTCTTTGATCATGTGTATATATTTGTTCATAACACAGAAGATGAGGAGGATTCTGCAATACCAGATCTTCTCATTAGCACCTCTGATTCAGTCAAGAAGGAAACCCTTCAGATGTATTTTGAGCAGTTTACAGAACAATTTGAGCTAGCAAAGCACGGAAATAACAGCTGGATCCTGAAGCTCTGTAGCCAGTCAGGTATGATTTATGAGAGTTTGTGTGTTAGTTACACAGAAAGCTCACAGTGTGAGTGAAACAAACTGGTTTTGCAAGTCTATTTCTGTACATCGCTTAGTCACAACGAAGGACAAATCCTTAGATAACTCTCACTCAGCTCAGAGAAATAAAAGCAAACCCTGATAAAATCAACAATCAGAAAGATAACAACACTCACCCTTTCCTCAGATGTAGAGGAGATTCTGGGCCAGACAGAGCATGAGTTTGGTATAACTGTAGAAGTGTATAAAGAAGGAGGTCTGGGAGAGCAGCTGGACCCGCGCCGCTTCATCTTGACGGGCTTCGACGGAGACACAGACTGCAAGATGATCTCGCTCTTTATTGGCAGCTGTAGCAAGAAAACAGAGCACACTTGGGAGATGCTCGATGAGGACAGGATCATGGTCACCTTCAAACATGATATTGGTGGGTTTTGGAGGCTAGATCTTTCCTCTGGGTTTCTGTGTTCTCGACACTCCTGAGAACAACCTCTGTTTCTGAGATGCCTGCTTCCACGCTGCTTATATTTCTTCTGCTGTTGGGCCTGCTATGTCTATGTATATTAACATTTAATTATCTCTATCTGTCTACATGGTCTAATCAAATCCTGTATATCAAAGTCTATTGGTTGCTTCATGAATCTGTTCAGTTGTGAACATTAATGGCTGCTGTGGTCAACCTTAAGATTAAACGAATGAGGAAAATGAACACGCTCAATGCATTGGCCATTTTCTTCTGTTTTGTCAACAGATGTGACGTCATTTTTAAGGAAGTGCACCTCGAAGCAGCTGCAGGGTCGAGACATCGGAGTGACTCGAGTGGAGCGGACGGACTCGGTCCTCATCCAGGGAGACTTGGAGAAGCTGACTGAAGATGTTCTCACGCTTTACTTCAGCAACAAGAAGAGGAGCGGTGGAGGAGAAATCCAGTCCTTCATATGGATCAACACGAGGAAGAGCGCGGCTATCACCTTCACAAACTCTGACAGTAGGTGCTCAGATTATTGCAAAGATGAAACGTTGTTTAGATTTGGATTCTGCACAAACAGAGGAGGAGACCTAAAAATGTAATATTATAGAAAAGTTAGAGAGAGCTAATAACTCTTATATTGAGTTCCTGAAAGTTTGACCCAGGGAGGATTTTTTTTCCCTGAAAAGAAATCTCTCATTATGCTAAATTTTTACCAAAACTGGGATTCAGTATTTTACTAACTTGTAATCTTTCAATGAGCACAGGTTGTTTATTTCTGGTTTGGAACCGACTGGTCGTAGGCCTCATTGATCGGAACACATACACCTCATTTTTAGGATGAACTTTGCCAAAATTATCCACAGATACTACTTGCTTCACATAAAGTCAAGTCACCTTTATTTATCTAGAAATTAAGTGTTCCCAACCAAACTAACCAGAGGAACCCTAACTCAGCAGATCTCAGATTGATGAGACGAAACACAAAAGCTGTGATAACTGAAAGAAAACAAGCAGACAGAAAGATTAAAGATTGTTTTTAATAAAAAAAATTCAAATCTTTTATTTGTTTTGGACAATCATTTACACAACAACAGTGTTTTGCGGGCCTGGAATTGCAAACTTTTAAAATGGATTTAACAATGACCTGTGCATGAGTATGACATGTTCAGTGTGTTTGTGTAAGACAGGCCTGGTGGATAACACAGCATTTCTAGTTGTTTTTAACAATATTGTCATCTGTACGAAAAACAAAAAAAACAAAAGGAAAAACGTATAGATTTTTAGTACACTGATGTAATGTAAACATACCCTAAAATTAAGATTGGGTGATAGTATAACATAATGAGAGATTTAGAAGCTTGTAATGAGGCCAGTAATTTCTGACTGGAAACAATGATGTGAAATTAGGGTTTTTAACAGCAAAAAGGCTAAAATATTAAGAACAAAATCAATTTTACATGTAACGGTCCTTTCTGTTGTAATAGATGCTGATGCGGTGGTGGAACAAACACACAATGTTTGCGGCACAGAAGTTCATGCTTCACTGTTTTACTCCAGCTTACAAAAGGCTTTAACTGGAGAAAAACCAACCCTAACTGATCAAATCTGCACAAAAGTGAACGTTCCCGTCAGCAGAGAGCTGCTCCGCTTCTTTGAAACAACTGAACAATGCAGAAAACAACTGGAGAGAGAGCTGCTTCATACCAAAGTGCTTCTCGACAGCTCTGCTGCAGAAAGTGAACTGATGCTGGAGATGGACGTCAAGAAAGAGTCTCTGGCAGCGCTGCAGATTGCACCCAGCTGGGAGTCCAAGACTACGAGGGCAGTTCAGGACTTCCTGAACAGATACGACACAGTAGAGCTGACAGCGGAGAGGGACGTCTGGAGCAGAGTTGAGAAGGATTGTCTCGCCACGCTCGATACGGCGCTCTCCTACAGGGAGCTTGACTCTACAGTTATAATAGTGGGAGTGAAAGAAGAGGTCATGGTCCTGTCAGACAAGACCAGGACGCTTCTGAAGAACACTGCTGCTGAGGTGGAGGTGGAAAGAAACACCATCGAGGTGGACGTCCAGCTGGACTGCAGAGAGATGTTTGATCTAATTAAAGAGCGTGTCGAGTCCAGATTAGGACAGGTGAGTTTATCACAGGATGAGAAGCAGCACATCATCTCTCTCAGAGGTCTGAAGGATCAAGTAGACACCGTGGAGAGGTTCATCAAGCAAGCGCTAAACAACATCGTCACACACCAGCTGAAACTCTCTTCACATCTGATTCACTTTCTGAAGGCTCTGGATCTTGAAAAGTTTGAGCAAGACCATTTCCTTCCAAGCCGAATTCCAGCTCGACTTTTAAAGCGACAAGATTTTTTTGTGATCTTGGTCGAGAAAGAAAACCTAAAGAGAGCTGAAGACAAAATGAGAGAGATTCTCAAAGAGCAGGTCATACAGCTTTCTCCCAAACAAACAGGTGAGGCATGGACACAGTTTCTCCGGAATCTTCAAGATGAAATAGAATCGTTCCAGACAGCTCACAACGTCAGGATCTTGCAGTCAAATCATCAGGTTATCATATGTGGGTTTTCCAGCGCAGTTGCAGATGTTAACAGAAAAGTGAAGACATATCTGGACAACAAGGAAACAACGACTGAGACCGTCCCTCTGAAATCTGAGCGAGAGGCTGAATTCGTGGAGTCCTGTCTAAATCTGTCCGAGCTCCCTGAACTTAAGCGGTTCGACGCAGCGGTACTAGTTCGCAGAATGTCAAACTCCCCCTGCTTACAGATCTCAGCAGCTAAAGACAATGTCAAAGATGCTGTGTGTGTCGTACAGCAGCAGATCTCATCCATTGTTACAGAGAGCCATAAATACTGCAAAGCGGGGGAAGCAAAGGTTCTGGAGAAACATGAAGCCAACGTGAAGACTAAAGCGAAGGAGATGCAGTGCAGTCTGTATTTATCACAAGAGCATGTGGTCAAATCCAGCCCTCCAAAGAGCTTCACACACCAGATAGGACGTTTCATGACTCTGAGCATCGCAGAAGGAGACCTGCACCATTTCACAGCCGATGCTTTGACCTGTCCAGTGAATGCCAGTCTAGCTTTCAATAACCCAGTGGCTCAACGCTTTCTCCAGTTTGGAGGAGACGAGATTACGGGGGTGTGTAAAACCCAGCAGAAAGAGCAGCAGAGTCTTCTTTCTGGAGACGTGGTGCTCAGTAATGCTGGAAAACTCAGCACCGGGACGCTCATCTACGCCGTGTTACCTCAGAAAGGACAGATGCTGGACTCTCACTACCTTCAGATGGCTGTGTATAACAGCCTCCAGAGAGCCGAAGAAAAAGGATGCACCTCGATTGCGCTTCCAGCCATCGGCTGTGAAAGCTTCGGGTTCTCTGTCAAGGACAGTTGCATGGCGCTCCGAGCCGCTTTACTGCAGTTCTCCAGAGACCATCAGAATGCTCCTAAAAACATGAGAAACATCAGTATAGTGGATCCAGAGGAGAAGACTGTTGAGGAGTACAACACTCTGATCCACGAACTAGTATGATCCCTTTTATATACAGCCTAAATATGTTTATTAACAATATATAACATTTTTTATTAATCATTAACGGTTTAATTTATTAACAGGGATTTCCTGACACATCTACAACAGTTCCCCTACAATCCTTGAAGCTTAAACACAGATTAGACACGAGAGGTACTGTATACACCTGCTTTTGTAGTTTCACTACTGTGCTCACCAGGTTTCCAAGACTTCTGAAGACAATTATGTACTTTTGTTTTCACATGGGAATTCAATCAGTGCTGATCAACGGTGTGCCAATATGTCTGAAAAAGGGTGACATCACCAAAGAGAGGGTGGATGTTATAGTGAACTCCACCAACAAAAGTTTAGATCTTAACAGCGGTAAGAGTTTCTTTACTGCAGCATCAATACTAAACTGACTGACGTTATAGTTTTATCTTTCATTCTAAAGCGCGTTGGATACTTTAAAGTTTTCCTAATACAGAGACGTTTAAACCAGGTCAGAGCAAACGATTATAGTGTCTCCCAGTTTGTTTTTAATGTAGTTGTTAAATATTACAGGTGTTTCTGGTGCCATCCTAAAAGCTGCAGGACAATCAGTTGTGGACGAATGCAAAAAGCTAGGTATCACTGACCCTTTCAGTCAATGCCTGTAGTGTAATGGGAGTGCTGAGTGATTTGATTCACATCTTCTTGTGTAGCTCCTCTGAAAGCAGCAGCAGCAGTGCTGACGGGAGCTGGAGCACTTCAGTGTAAGTTCATCGCACAAATGGTTGGGCCGGATAGCACCAGCGACATCACCTTGTCTCTGGAACTGGTTCTGAACCTCTGCGAGGGCAAAATGGCCACATCTCTGGCCATCCCTGGGATTGGAACAGGCATGACAGCAAGCAGTTTCTGTTATTTAAAATACTCCAATGTGAGGGAAAAATCAAGCCCTGAGTGATAATCTTGTTCTCTGCAGGACGAGGTGGCTTTGCGGCGAAAGAATCGATCAAAGCCATCTTCGCAGCAATCGAGAAACATCTAAAGGAGCCAAACTCATCCTGCCTCCGTAGCATCACTATAGTGGCATTTGAACAGAAGACCTTTGATGACTTCCGTGTCTATTTCAAAGCTTGGAATAAGGTTAATACTGATGAGATGACATCCTAATGTCCAGATTTATTATTTTGTAAAAGTTTTAATTGTGTTAACATTTGTTTTTCCTCAGCCTGCATCCGGCAAGATGCCTGAAAATCAAGGTTCTGACAACTCTACACTTCCAAGCTGATTCACTCTACTTTTCAAATACACCATAAACTACTTTTCTTGTCTTGTTCTGATGTTCGGATATTTCCAGGCATGAATATCATTTACATTTGAGATCTGTCTCATCTTCCATAGTGAAAATTGGGAGCGTCAGAATCGAGGTAAAGAAAGGTGACATCACTAATGAAACAGTGCGAGGGATCGTAAACACCACCAACAGGGACATGAGCCTGAGGAGAGGTCTGTAAGACTTAATATAACTCAAAACACTCAAGCTGGACACTATTATATTAACACATCCATTACTCTAAAACAGTAGTTGCCGAAGATGTTCCTTGAGACCCTGAAACTGCACATTTAGCATATCTTCTTCGTGAAAATACAACTCATGAAAGGCCATCAGTATATTAGTAGAGACTCACGTGTTGGGGGCTCCTGGAACAGGGTTGGGGACCACTGCTTTGAAATGAGCCAACAGTAGCCGCATTTCAAATTGCACAAATTAAAGTTGCAAATTGAAAATACATTTAATGAAAACGCATCAATTTTGGCAAAACAAAAATTATCACAAATATTGCAAAAATGTTTTTATGCTCACATGAGGTGGTTTTTCAGGCAATTTGAAAAAATTATAATTTAGCAAAAACTTTCATTTCTGAAGTATCTCTCCATGATGCTTCTGTAAAGATAGCCGCATAAGCCTCCTTTGTATAAATATATCTAAAATCTGTCAAATCTTGCCAAAATCCATTGCCATGACTTATTGCAAGAAGCAAAGGTTACGTTATATTCACATAACATTGGTTACTAGAAATACCTGTAATGGAAACTTGGCTAGTGTGTGTTTGAGACCATTTAAAAGTACGATCAGTTCAGTGTGTCCCACCTAGACAATCTCTAAAGTGTCCTTGTCCTCGTCAGGTGTGTCGGGAGCCATATTTAAAACAGCTGGAGTGTCTGTGGAGCAGGAGTGCCAAAAGCACGGTGAGAAGCATACCCTGTTAACTATAAATTACATGAACAGGGGATGTTCTGAGCATCAGCATGACTATGATTGGGCTGTAGACAACACTGCACTGACACTGAATTTCTTTCTTTCTTTAAACAAACTCCTGAAGGTCCCTTGCAGAAAGACATTGCAGCCGTGACCAGTGGTGGAAACCTGCATTGTGACTTTATTATTCACATGGTCGGGCCACACTCAGCAGCAGAGGTGAGATCACGGGTGGAGAAGGTTCTGGAGCGCTGCGAGGAGAAGCAGATCACCACGGTCTCCTTCCCTGCCGTGGGCACCGGTATGGTTTATGATGGTCTTAAAGGCATGTGTTGATCATCATGTGTGGTTGTGTCTCACTCCGTCTGACGACTCTTGTAAAAGGAGGCGGAGGCGTTAAAGGTGAGGACGCTATCGATGCGATGCTGCAGGGATTTGAAGATCACTTGACTCAAAACATCTTGACTGTGATCAAGCTCATCTACATTGTGACAGACCAGGACACCGTCCTGCAAGAGTTTCAGACAGGTCTCAAAACATGGATTGCAAATACACAGGTAGAGAACCTTAACCCAGGTCATGGACACTTGAAAAAAATTCTGACACAATGTAAATTCATGTGCACCTTAACACTGAATTCACATCGATGCACTACTAGGATAGTGAAGATGATGATGAGTGGGAGGATTACAGCTCAACAGAAGAGAGCTCCTCGTCTGACCAAGGAGCCAACGGTAATACAGCATTTAATGACCTTTTCAAAATATACTGTTATAGGTGTTCCAAATTTGCTTATATATTTACATTTCACCAGCAAATCCAGTGGAGGTGATGATGGGCCCGATTAAAGTCAAGGTGTTCAGCGGAGACATCACCAAAGACACTGCCGAGGCTATTGTAAACAGCACGACTACAAGCCTTGATTTGAACACAGGTGAGCTCGGTTTTAATATCCCTCTGAGTCTCCCTGATGAAAAATTATTTTCCAGACATTTTGCTAAGCCTAACCTGACACGGGAAGAGTAGTGGCTGAATAACTAATTGGATATTGTGCTCCGATATATTGTATGTCCTTATGTGAAGGTGTATCCGGAGCCATTCTCAAAGCATCAGGACAAACGGTGGTGAACGAGTGCAAGTCAAAAGGTACCACTTTAAGGTTCAGTCAGTTGTCAAACATATAGGCATTTCTGATGAACTTCTAAAACCAATCCTGGTCCTGGAGGGACATGTCCTGCAGAGTTTAGCTGCAACTAAATCCCAAAATAGTTGTGTGGAACATTCTATTTATTCTTTCAGGAATATTTAGTTGACACTGAAGATAAATTCTGCAGGACAGTGAGCCTCCAGGAGCAGAACTGGACTCTCCTGCTTTACCAGAATAATTGCTCATTCATTCTCTCCTGATTAAAGCGCCTCAACCCTCCGACGGCATGATCCTGACCAGTGCTGGAAATCTTTCAAATATCAACCACATCATTCATATGGTTGGGCAGACCAGTGAGAAAGGCATCAGCAGCTCCATGTACAAAGTTCTGAGGATGTGCGAAGACAATAAGATTCAGTCGGTTTCATTCCCAGCTCTTGGAACAGGTAAGGTATTCAGAAATACAGATGGGAAAGCAAAGATATCTTGATGATCCTAAAATGTTTCATGCTCTTCAGGAGCAGGGAACTTGGCTGCATCAGGAGTTGCCAACGCAATGACAGAAGCTCTGACAAACTTTATAAAGGACTCACCAAAACATCTAAAGCGCGTCCACATTGTCATCTTCCAAGCAAAACTACTGCCGGACTTTCAGGAAGCGGTCAAGAAGTGCAAGAAGATTTCTCGAAATGCTTCTGGTATGTTTCAGTGCATGAACGTACAGTGTGAAGAATGAGTTGGAACTTACCTGGTTATTTTAACATGTGTTTCCTGAACAGCGCGTCAAGTCAAGCCCCTCCAGCAACAAGTCATACCTGTGCAGGCGCAGCGACCGGCTGTTTGTCTAGCCAAAGAAATGGCAGCTGTTTCGTTCCCAGTTATGGCCGTCGATGTTTATGGGACGTCCTCTACAAACCTCGCCAAGGTCAAGAAACTCCTGGATGAGGTGGTCAAGGAGGAGTGCATCAGTAAAGAGGTCCAGTCGAGTCACATCACGGACCTTCCTGAAACGGACAAGAAGGCCATCGTGACCCTCAGCCGAGCCAATCAAATCAGTGTTCTGGTGACCAGCTCAGATAAGTTAACGTTATCAGGGAAAAGAGACGATGTCTTGGATGCTGTGCTGAAGATAAATGGATTCATCCAAGAAGCGCGAGAGCGAGAGCTGCGGGAAGGTGAGGTGAAGCGTCTGAGAGAGACGCTGTGCTGGGAGGTGGCCAGAGGAGACAGCTGGGAGTCGCTGGAGCCCGGCATCAGCTACGACATCGAGCTGGCCTTCCACCGCAAGCAGAACAGCTTCCAGTACCAGGAGAACGGCCAGACCTTCTCGGTGGACTTCAAGAAGAATGAGGTTGCAGACAGCAAGCAGAAGTCCTGCAGGATCAAGAGGACTCTGCTGGGAGATTCTGACACGGGTATGAGTCGGCACTGACCAGTCTGAGGTGTCCTCTAATGTGCTTTCTAGCTGTGTGTTATAAAGCAAGCCAGATTTATTTATATAGCACATTTCATAAACAATGGTAATTCCAAATGCTTTACATAAAACCCTAACCCTATGCAGTGGAAAAGCGTCATTAGAGATTCCTCACGCACCTTCACGAATGCTTCAGATCTGATCTCGAGGTGTATGGGGGGTAGAATACATCTCACTGATGTTGGAAGTGTTCAGTGGTCAGTAAGGTGTCTGTAGGTGTCGTCTGGAGATCTATGATGATATATGATTCTTTCTGTAACTTTGCTTGTTTGTTTCTCAGCAATCATTCATCCCCCTCCAACATGGACCAAAATGGATGGACGGGATTTAGAAATAATCACATTACAATCAGATTTGGTGGAATACAAGAACATAGAAAAAGCCTTTCTAAAATCCTGCGTACACCCTGATGTGAAGCCTGTGCAGGTTCAGCAGGTAAAATAACTTAGACATGAGCAGATATTAGACATCAGAACACTAGCGTCAGTACTTGAAGTCAAGGGCAATCACAACCCATTCTACTTTACTAATGTGACTTGGAAATGGAAATGGATCATTCTTGTAGCTAAAACCCTACAAGACCCTAACCCTAACTATAGCAAAAACACGAGTTCATTTATCAGGGAATGTAGAAATTGATTAAAACAATGTATAGCTTCAGTGCAGTGTTTGGATAAAAGCATCTGCCAAATGCTTAATAAGCAGAATATTCAATAAGAAAAAGAGGAACTTGGCTTTCTCCTTGATGCATTCATTGAATGGCTTTAAATAAGAGGGACTAATGATGTAAGCTGAAGAAGGTCAAGGAAGAGTTTTAAAAAAATGTGAACTAACTGATGAACTGATGAAAATCATGAGATGACACTGATTTCATGTCGACTTATTCGTAATCGACTTATGCATTATTCTGTGTTGACTTCAGACTTGTGTTTAACGCCTGATTCCAGATTGACAGGATTCAGAGTCAGTCGCAGTGGCAGAGATACTCTGTGCAGAAACAGGCCGTGGATAAGAAATACCCCAAACAGAGAAACGAGTGCCTGCTTTATCACGGCACCACCAAAGAGATATGCCAGAAAATCAACAAGAACGGCTTCAACCGCAGCTTCTGTGGCAGAAACGGTAGGCCTCAGCTCTTCATTTGCACATGATCTGACCCGTAACCGCCCATTTCTCACAGCTTCACGATACTGATCGGTCACATGCTCTGTTTTGAAGCGGTCTATCACGGAGAAGGCACCTACTTTGCTAGAGAGGCCTGGTACTCCTGTCAGGACAAGTATTCCAACCCAGATGACAAAGATCTGAAGTACATCTACCGAGCGCGAGTGGTGACGGGCTCGCTGTGTAAGAGCAGAGAAGGAATGAAGGAGCCAGATCCGATCAACCCTGCTGACCCGAGGGCTGGACTGCATGACTGCGCCGTGGACGACCCAAACAAACCCTTCATCTTCGTAGTGTTCTGTGATGCAGGAGCCTATCCAGAATACCTCATCACCTTCAAATCCAAAGCCTTCCAGAACCCATAGTCCTCCAGCAAACTCTCAAACACACACCAGCCCTGAAAACTGCTGACAGAGAGATTACTGTGACAAATACATGAACCAATGTGTTAGCACTTACAGCGGTGGACGTGACTTGAACACTAGTACTTCCAGCAGCTAAAAATGGTTTAAGTCAGTTATTTCAGTCTTCTGTCATTATAAAATATCAGTTTTTCATTTCCAAACCATGAATTGTAATAATCCAGTGACATATTTGAATGAAATCATGAGTGACATGAAGAAACAGAACAAACTCAAACTCAATCCAGAAGAACTGTATCTCTAAGACGCTTCAAGATAGCTCCTGAGAAACTGCTCCAGAGCACAGAGGACAAAAGCTGATAGATACTCACAACTAATGTTGATTTAATTTAGTTTACTATTTATGGCATTAGTTTGGCAGCATCCTCATTTCACAGCATTTTTACACAAGTGCAGGAATCTTTCTTGAAACGTCTCAGAGACAGTTCTTCTGGATTGAGTTTGCTCTGCTGCAAATACTAGTTTTATAATAATTCTAATAAAATCACTGCTGTAACGTTCTCCAGTACGGCTGTCAGCTGCCAAAAATCACTTTAATACATGATAACATATCTGCTTTCAAATAAGGATAATACAAAAAGAAACTCACACAGGTTTGGAACAACTTGAGTTGAGTAAATGACATTCATGTGAACCATCTCTTTAATGTGAACAGATAAATCACTGAACACAGTTGTTTTTAGAAGTGGATATAGTCTATTAATCAACCACCTTCCATCTCTTCATCAGGAGGTTGGAGGCTACATGCGCTCATGCTTTGTTTTTAAAATGTGTTTAGCGTAAGAGGAGCATTACAGCGATCACTTTTTACTGCATGGTTTTTGTTCATGCATCAGTTGACAGCTGTACCGGAGCATGAGCTGCACTAACGCAGTGTTTTTGATACACAAATGTTTGCTTCCATCTGAATCTTTGCAGTGCTAATAAACATTTGTAATCTGCCTCATCTCATCTCTGTGAAGCAGAACTGGACAAATCATACAGTAAAAGAATGAGAACCCAAAATATGTTTACCTTTAATATGAATTACAAAACATGATCACACCGAGTACAACAGGAGGAATTTCTGCAAACGATTGTCACATGATTCATAAATTTGTACACATTAATGAAACACACAGACAGTTCCAGAAACAAGCATAAAATCAAAAGAGAAGAATGACTGCAGTCAAAGCGTTTCATTGAAAAACATCTTTTATTCTATCGTTTAAGGATCAAGTAGCATCTGTGCTCAAACTAGTAGAAAGACATTCTATTGCCGAGGAGGTTTATGACGCAGAGGGGTTAAAACCACCGTAACGCCACAAACCGTCAGATAAATTCACAACAGACCGCTATCTCAGCGGCGGTTACTGTGTTAATCAATCCTGCCGATGGAGTCGTCCTGGTTAAAGCAGTTAGATTGACCCATGCGGGGTGGAGCCGGAGGAAGGGGAACGAGATCACAGCCCTAAATCATAACCCACCGCTAAGACTCGCCGCTAACAGGCTACATCTGCTGCGTGGAGTTGCCGTTCCAGGTGTTGTTGTCGTCCTCGTTGTCTTCTTGAGTCCGTAGCCGGTATATTTTACCATCTTTCTTGAAGTCCTCAGGCCTCTTCTCAAGAACCCTCTTACGAACCGCATCTCTGGAGCCGAAAACAAAACAAGCAGAAATTCATCTGTATCTCGCGGACGCAAAATAGTCCGTGTCTATGAATACGGAGTATGTGAGTCAGAATGTGTTTACTAAGGGTTAAAGTTCCCTAGATCTTCTGAGGTATACAGTTAGGACCATATATATATATATAGAAGTTGTATCAATGTGACATTTGGTGTGACAGCACAGATGAAAAAATCTTATAAATATTAAAGATAAACCTCCCTCATGCTCATTTTATTTCCGACTTCACACCAAAGCACACAGTCCAATTTTTATTTTTGACAATGACCTATATTTGGACACTTATTTATTACAGCCCCGCCCACTGACTCTCCATCGCTGCCTGTTATGCCCCACCCACCGATTCTACACCACCTTCCTTCTGATCCCAGTGTTAGGAACGAGTGAATGAACTTTATATTTAATCATGGTCCAGACTGCATTATGTGGAGGCACAATTCAAGGCAGGATTTAAATGACGAGGGGTTAAAACAGGACAGAAATTACTTCTAAATTGTTTTCTGGGGTATAAATCTTGATAAAATTGTAAGTGGAGCTCAGAGAAGAGCAGAGGCAGCTCACAAGCCCTTTAATGAGGTCAGAGCGGTCAGACACGCACCTCTTTGGCTCTGCGGCGGCCCCGGGGCCGTGTGTGTTCTGGGGGGCCGGTGGAGGAGCAGCAGGAGCGCTGCCGAACAGGAAGCCGCTGATGAACCTCCAGACGGACAGCAGCGGGTACAGCAGTGACCCCAGCACTGCCCAGACGCCTCCGGACGCTGACGAGCGCACCACTGTACTGCTGGACTGCTGCAGGGCCAATCACAGCACAGCATTCATGTCACATGACCACATCACCAGCCCGAGACAAGCTTCTCAAACGTTATGCTTTAACATGCAAATGAGGCAGTGTTTCACTGAATAATCATGAATTTGCATGTATTGAGAACACAAACTGAACTTTGCATGAAGCCAGGATCAAATGACGACAAAATCATGCAAGAATTATCAGAGATAAAGATTTTTACAGGTTTGTTTTGGGCACAGTTCTGTGATCAGGAATAAATCTCCATCCGAATACACCGCAGAAGTCAGATAAGGCTAGAAGAGATTCGCTGCAGCTCTGTAGTTCACTGTGTTATGACCCTGTGTGCTACTTGCTTGCCTGCTGGTGGCGCTGTTTGTCCTGGAGAGCGCAGGAGATCGTGTACACCGGTTACCTGTTCACTACTTAATCATGGAGAGGATAAAACATTGGCCTCCACCACACTTCTGCACTTCGTCCAGGGGACCGATATCCTCTGGAGAAGTCTTCTTACAGCCTATACCTCCCATTTGGATTATGATTTTCTTCGGGTTTTTTTTTTAACCCTAGACTTTGTAATATTAATTTATCTGTATTTTGAAGACTAATAAATCTTGTAAGTCAATTTTTCCCTTAAGTGTATTCGTTTACTTTGACGTTAAACCACGTTGATAAAGGTGCTGTTGAAAACGCTCTGCGATCCTGAACGTGGGTTTGTGCAGCTCGTCAGTGAACTACGGCTCTGTGCAGTGACTGCTGCTCGATCTGGAGCTGCTTCTGTGTCCCGTCGAGTGTTTACGAGGCATTTATAACGTGTATTTGGAAAAGCAACAAGCACGTTCAGTTGAGCTAGTGCTCTGGAGATGGCCTGGGTTTCTTCTGCGGGTGTATTAGGAGTTTCTCTGAGGTTTACTGTGGATCACAGAAGAGTGCTTCACTCATCAGTGATCGTGATCATCCGTTTATCACTGAAAACATCAGTGGTGTCAAAACAACATCCACGTTTCAGAGAAAACATGACTATTGTTTACACTGACCGAGTGAATCAGTGTGTGTGTGTGTGTGTGTCTCACGGGGAGCAGCACGATGGAGGCGCTGGGGGTCAGCTCCAGCTCCAGCAGTGATCTCTGTAGGTCTTCGGCGGTGAACTCTCTCCGGGGGAACATGGTGGCCAGAGAGAACTGACCGTATCTGCTGCCCACCTCCTGCAGGAGGACACGCGTCACTTCTGACACCACCATCATGAAGTCATTAAAGAGCGGCATGACAGGCTCTGACCTGAGCAGCGAAGCGCCGGGCCTCCAGCAGACGCGTCTCTGAAGGGAACTGGTTAGTGAAGGACGAGCCGTCCGGCAGACGGAACTGAATCCTGGCAAACGCACTGAGACCAGCAGAAGAAGACATGGTCAGGACTACAGATAGAAACCACTGTTCTGTTCTGCCTGCAGAGTGTATGAAGCTAGCGCGTGTTGTGCTGAACTTAATAGATTTTGTTTTTAACTATAGAGTCCAGGACATCTGAAAAATGATCAATCATACTAAAAAGCAACTTTCTTAACCGGGCTTTTAGAAAATGAAGGTTTGAAGGCTCAGTGTGTACAGAGCAGTGTTCAGCAGAGGAGTGTGTACTCTGACCTCTTCTCTCTCTGCGCCGCCTCTCTCCGGGACTCTTGTTCTGCGGCTCTGGCCTGGACAGCAGCGACCCGAGCCGCCTCGGTCTCTGCCTGGCTCTGAGCGTATCGAGCCGCTCGGTCTGCACGGTCCTGCACAAACCACAGCATTACAGACCCGACCGCATCAGCAACATCACCACACTACCGTGCTCACACCACGATATGAAACAACAGCTCTTCTAATATATTTGCTTTGGCACAGTGTCTGTGAAGCCAACTCAAACCCTTCTGAGGTTCTCTTCATCGAGTCGGTTTTCTCTCCGTGGTTTATTACTCGTGATGTGAGTTTAGTGTATGTTTGGGAACTGCTTCATTTTCACAGCAGATGATGACCAGCAAGATCAGACCTTCTGCTGTGATCTTGAAGAGCTGTTGAAATGGCTAAATATTTCTAATCAAGGTTTACCCAAAAGAAATAAAAGCAGCTGAATCTAGAGCGTTCAAGCTTTACGACGGTCATGTGCTCAGCTGAAGGCTAGGTCTGAATGTGTGTGTCTGTGGTACCAGAGCGATCTGCTGCTTGACCCGTTCTCTGGCCGCTCGCTCCTCGGCCTTCTCTCGGTTCCTCTCCTCCAGCAGACGCTTGGTTTTATCCTCCTCCTGCTTCTTCTTGAAGTCCAGCATCTCCTTGCCCATCTTACGCCTCTCCACCTCCTTCCTGAGCTCGTTCTGTTCGGGTCAGAGAACCATCACGTCACACAGGCTTAACGTTCATCCTTTAACTCTGAGCGTTACGACTTTACCTCTTCTTCTGCTTTCTTCTTCTGCTCACGTCTTTCCTCCAGCCTCTTTGTTATCCTATAAAGAAAAATGAGTACGAACAAATACATGACACATTCAAGCCTTGTTTTGATGCCCGTTACACAGGAACACTAAAGATATTTCTGCTCTGCTCTGTGTGGGATGTTTTATAATAATTCACTCCCCCAGTACAGATTATAAAACCCTTCTCATGTTTTTTTAAAGAGTTGTCTTCTGCTCACCAAGCCTGCCCTTCTCTGATCCAGAATACAGCACCAATTAAAGAGCTGCTTTCTATCTGAATATATAATAACCTCTCATGTACTTCTGTGATGTTCAGCATCATTACTCCTGTCTTCAGAAATCATAATAATATAGATTTACTGCTCAACACACATTTCTGATTATCATCAATATTTAAAGCAGTGAATTGATAAACTGGCATTTATATGAAATAAAAGCTTCGGGACATTATACACCGGAAGCTTAGCTCAGAACAATTCATTTGGGGAAAGAAATGATAGAAATGAATAATTTTATTTAGAAAGGGATAGATCAAAAGGGATGATAAAGACATTTATGGAGTTCTATAAGCTCAAGATGTCTATTTCAAATAAATGCTATTCATCAAAGAAAGCTGAAGAAATTCTACCCAGCTGTTTGTTTGATTGATTTCTGAAGATCATGTGACACTGAAGACTGGAGTAATGATGCTGAACGTTCAGCTTTGAAACCACAGAAATAAAAGTTTTATATCGTAAGAATCCTTCACGATATTCCTGCTTCTCCTGCTCTGAAACCACTCGGTGAGCAGAAGAGAGATCTTCAAAAACCAAACATATATCACGCAGCTTTAGACCGGCGGTGTTTCCTGTGTCTCTATTGACCTCTCTACTTTAGTGTCCAGAGCCTCGTCCGGCTGGGTCGCGTCTTCTGCCGGAGTCATGTGACCTGACGCTCCGTCTTCCTCCATCGGCACAGACAGGGATTCTGGGAAGAGAGGAATCAGTCCAGCGCTCAAACTCAAGCATGTAAATCTCTCTGGTTTGCATGTTAACCTGCTAGAGACTCCTGAAACTAAATCAGCTGAGCACATCGAGACTGAAACCTCACGCTTCAGTGTTCTCGGACAGCACAGATGTGAGCGTCCTGCAGCCAATCAGAGCTCACCTTTAGATGCGGCGTCCTCTGAGGGAGGCATCTGATTGGTCCTCTCAGCGCTCATCTGCTGCGTGTGCATCTGGACACAAGAGCTCGTTAGTGTGTGTGTGTTTGTGATGAGTGTGTTGAGTGTTGTGTGTGTGAGAAATGGACCCAGCTAAGCCTGGTTCTCCCAAGGTTTTTTCTCCATTCTCTCATGGATGGGGTTTTGGTTCTCCTCTGGTTTGTTTAGTTGAGTACACCTGATTTCTAGTGATTATCATCATCTTGACTACAGAGACCGTCTCTGCATTTGATAAATAAATAGTTTAATCT
>JAUMHI010000259.1:3352269-3364783 GCA_032359435.1 Enteromius unitaeniatus | reverse complement strand
CACACACACACACACACACACACACACTCACACTCACACACACACACACACACACACACACACACACACACACACACTCACACTCACTCTCTCTCACACACACACACACACACACACACACACACACTCACACACACTCACTCTCTCTCACACACACACTCACACACACAGAACATGCAGGAATCAGATTTAAATGAAGGATGAATTCATTATGTTTGTATTCTTTGCGCACAGAAAGTATTCTCGTAGCTCTGTAAGAGTCGTGCAGTCAGAGCCAGCGCTGCTGGAGTGTGTGAGAGTAGATGACAGCTGAAGGTCTGCTGTGTGTGTGTGTGTGTTAGCTCCTCCGCAGGGTTTCCTCCTCCTCCAGGAGCGGAGCAGATGTCGTATCAGTGCACCTCGTCACCCTGCGGCTCGCAGCAGGTTCCCGCTCAGCAGTGTTCAGGTACAGCTGCTCTGTGGTGTGTGTGTGTGTGTGTGTGTGTGTGTGTGTGTGTGTGAAGCGTCTGAGACCAGATCACAGTCAACATCCAACATCTATTCTTCATCAGAAGTCAGGAGGAAATGCCCTTATTGTTTAATAAAAGTCAGTTATGAAATCATGACACGTTTGAAATGTTGTAGTTGAGTTATTTACTCATTTCTGTTTTTCCACTGATAATTGAACCAGGAGGTTTATTCAATAACTATAACAGAATGGGTTACTGTACAATACTGAGGAATATTAATTAACTTCATGTGTTACTACTGTATATGGTTAATATTATTCATCATAATTAACAGTAATTGTAACAGGAAGTTACCGTTTCATCTTCATTTGTATCTGTTCTGTAATCATCGATCATCACCTTTATCTAGTTTTATAGAGTTCAGATTATCTTCAAGCAGCTTCACACTGATGATGATAATAACCATCAGATTCATATCAGCTTTTAGATTTCATTTATATTTTGAACTTGTTTTAGTAGCTTTGGGTCTAATTTTAATGAATGATTGTTTCAATGTTCGTTTATTTTAGTACATCGTTAAAATTGAGAAATTTCTTTAATTAGAAATAAACATTAATTAGATTTATGAAATGGTTTTAATTAGTAAACTGTGCTGACTGGGTTCAGATATAAAGCTACGCAGTAGTTATTAATAATAATCATCTGAGTGATGTTTTCAGTCTGAAGACGTGTTTATCGAGCGCTGTCTGACACAGATCCTCGTCCGGTCTTTAAGACGTCTGGAGAAAGACCTTCAGTCTGGTGTGGTTTCTCGTGAGGTGTTAATTGAGCGGACCCTCTCTGCTCCTAACAATCCCATCGTTACTGACACTGTCTCTCTGTCACTCCCCTTTTCAAGCCTCTTCTGCGCTGTTTTACTCTTGAACAGCTCTCGTCTGTCTGATGTCAGTCTCTGTCTAGTGTTCTGACTCTGTGTGTGTGTGTGTGTGTGTGTGTGTGCGCGTGCAGGTGGGATGCTGATGATGCACCTGGCGTTACCTGTATCCCAGCAGTCCCCGTCTCAGTGGAAACACAACAGATGCTACAGCTCTGATCACACACACTCACAGAAGCCCGGCGACCCGCCTCGAGTAAGAGCACCAGACACTCCACTGTAACCCTTCTGCAGCAGATCTGATGACAGCTGAAGCACTAGCTCACCTCAGTACAGGATCTTATGTAACGTTAACAGAATACTTCACTGTACTCTGAATGTGCTCATCTGAGATCAGGAGGAGTGTGTGTCTGCTTCAGTGCCTCAGTAATGGAAGTGAATGGGTGCCGTCAGATGAGAGTCTGAAAAAAACATCGGAAAAATCCACACACTCCAGTCCATCAGTGAACATCTGGAGAAGACACAAGAGCAAACTGATCCAGCTTAAGAGTCTAAGAGTCTATATTAACTCCAGTGAAGAAGCTCATCTCCTTGTTTAGAGCTGTTTGGACTCTCATTGTGACGGCACCCATTCACATCCACTGATGCAGAGACACACTCGTCCTGATCTCTGATGTTCTGAGGGTTCATCATCTGGATGTGTGTGTGCTCAGAGCAGTCCTCAGATGGGCAGCTCGTCCTCGTCTCCGGTCCAGTCTCCTGCGCCGTACCTCACTAATGTAAAGAACATCCGTCCCTGCCTCAGTACTCTTCCCATCATGCCTCACTTCTCCAGATCCTTGGTTTCAGGCCCAGGTGAGTCGTCTGGATCTGTCTGGTGTTTAATGAAGCGTTGAGGACATCTTGAGGGTCATCAGGTGTGTTCTTGTGTTAGGTGAGGTGCGCTTCCAGTACAGCCCTCAGCCCCGCCCACCAGTACTGCAAGCCCCGCCCACGCTGTCCAGTCAGGTCAGTCCACCAATCACAGTCCAGATCACATGCTGCTTCAGAAGCTTACAGTGCCGTTATTGGACACTTTAACTTACAGCAAATGAGCCCAAGTTTAAAATGAATGATCAGAGTGAGATACAGATGAGCTGTGCTGGAAAAGATTTACAACAATGAGCTCTTTTGGGAATCAGAAGAGCAATGACTACACCTGATATTTAGTGAAAAACTAATGTGGAGTCCAGGTCTCTTAATAATCATTACCAGATTAATAATCAATACAGCTGTTTTAGATTTGATCTTTGTTACAAATAAGAACTTATACAAAAGATAAATAGGCAACTTTTTTCATTTTACATCTAAACACAAGCATTCAAGAAAAACAAGTGTTCAGTGTTCTTCAGAAATAACTAGAAAAGCAGGGGTTCTCTTTAATACTTGGATTAACATGAACGAGACTGTAAGGATGTTACACATCAGATCTGTTCAGGTGAGATGAAGCGGGTTGTTTGAGGGATCGATGTGCTGTAAACGTCTTCTCATTCAGCGTCTAAGAGTCATGTGGAGTTAACAGAGTACTTAACAAACACAGCTGAAATGACTGAAAACATCTTTCATTAACATCACCGTGTCAGGAAGCTCACGGAGAGAGTGTGTAAAGCAGTAATCAGAGCAAAGGGGGCTGTTTTAAAGAAGCTGTTTTCAGTTATTTCAGCTGTTTTTGTTAAGTACATTACTCCATGTGTTCATTCACAGTTTAGAATCTACCAGTGTAAATCAAGAAAACACACTGAATGAGAAGATGTGTGTGAAAACCACAATATAGATGCTTCATTACTATTAGAGCACTGGATCAACCCTTAATCAACTTCTTTTTGTGAAAATCTCAAATTTAAGCAGAATTGTCATTTTTATTTATTTACTCTCACTGGATCTTCAGCAGCAGGGCTCACAGATCAACACAGAGTACATTTACTGAGTGTGTGTGTGTGTGTGTGTGTGTGCAGGCTCCGGCTGGGCCCCGGCCCTCGGCTCCAGGCAGGAGGCTCTAGAGGAGGGCTCTCTCCACAGATCTCAGTGTAGGTCACTCTCAGATGACCCTAGCTCTGGTCACGCTCCTCACACACACACACACACACAGTGTGTAATTCTCCAAGTCTGATTGGTTAAATTGTTCGTCTGCAGTATTTGTTCATTAGTGGAAGAAAATATTATGAAAAGATTACAGATTAAATCTATAGTACTTTTTTAGATTAATTGTTAAATTAAATAAATGAAGTTAAACTGAATAAATGTTCTTATTCAATATTTCAGATTATTCAGTATTATGTCAATAATGCTGTCAAATGATTGATCCAAAATTAAAATTGTGTGTGTGTGTGCTGTATATTATTATTATTATTATTATTATTATTATTATGTATAAAGACACATATATTTACATGTAAATATTTATATTCATATAAATGATATAATTTCTAAATAATATTTACATGTACATTTTTTCCTTTAAGTATACATGTGTGGCGGTCCTCCTCGCCTGTGGTCAGTCAGTCTGTTACAGTGAAGCGCTGTGTGTGTGTGTGTGTGTCCTGCAGTGTGCTGAGGTCAGACTCTGGAACATCAGGCCGGGACAGTGTGTGTTCCTCTTCAGCTGGACGATGAGCCGGCGTGTGCCTTCATTCAGACAAACACAACAAACACAACCTGCTTTTTGTAAAGAATTGCAGTAAATGAGTTGGTTCTGTGTGAATTGTGTTTTTATTTAAGACACACACACCTCAGCAGATCCATGTTTGATGAGCAGTGCCCTCACTCCATTAATCACATCTAAAACACAAGCTTTTCTTTACATAATGTGTACACTATATTTACATGTCTAGATTTAATATATAAACATATTTCTGAAAGGTCACATGCATTTGTATTTATATAGACATAATCAATACACACAGTATGTAAACGGATGCATTCTGGATGTGATTAATGGTCTGGAAGCACTAGTTTGCTGTTTTCATGTCAACTCTATTCTTCTTTTATGGGTCTTTTAATATTATATTCATACTGGGGAAATAAAATGACCAGAAAGCAACAGTTTTGCACATTTATACAAACTCTCTCTATATGAATCTATTTTTTCTGTTTGAAATGGAAGTCGGTGTTTATTTTTATTTCCGTGTGAGAACTAATAAATGTTTACACAGTTCCCAGCGCTCTGCTTCTCTTCTTCAGACCAGTCTGCTGTGGTTGATCTCAGGTCTGCTGTTCTTCTGTGTTTCACTGCTTCAGTATCGGACTGATCTTCATCTGGAGATCCAGTACGAGGTGTAATTAAATCACCTGCTCATAACGCTTCTGTGTGTTTTCATCAGAACTGTGTAATATCAGAGCCACTGAAGTCCTCGTGGAGAACATGAGCTTCCTCACTCCACGATCTCTCTCATCAGACCGTACATAAACACAGTAAACTGCTGGAATCACAAGAAACACAACCACAATCATTCACATTATACTGCAAAGTATTAGATATTCAAATAGTTTAATGTAAATGTCAGCATGGTTTTAATATTATTCATAATTACCATTTCTGTCAATATTTAAAGTTGGACTTTTTGTCCATTTAGTTTTTGTCTTTTAGCATTTTTCATTTTAATACACTACAAAATAAAAAATGGGAGCTGTTGAATTTATATAAATGATTAAAATGATACAGATATACTGAAAAACCCTTTTAAGAAACATTTAGACGTGTTTGTAGAAGTTTGAGCAGCTCTGATCAGATGAAGACGAGCTCCAGATATCATCATCTTTAACTTTATGCAGGAGTACGATTGATTTGACAAACTACTGGACACTTCAACCAGGACAGTTTGTAATGAAGACTGCACACAGATTAATGTTAAGTATTAATTAAAGACCAAGTTCGTTTGCAAACATGGAACTATAACCATGTTCTTTCCATCTATCAGTGTTTTTCTTTTACATTGAAAATATTTCATGAGGTTAACTTGCTTATGGCCAAAAATCAACATGCTTGTTTCCTTCACGGCTCCTTTAAATACAAGACCAAGCGTTTAATGCAGAACAAAAAAACATTTGACAACATAATTGTTCATAAAACCCAGAGTAATAGTTACATACAATACATCAACTGAAAGCAGTAATAACAAGAGAAAGTATGAAAAATAAATAAAAAAATAAGAACGAAAGACCCTGAGGGTGAGTATTTAAATACTTTAATTCTTTCAAAAAAGTAAGGTTTGAATTTACAACAAGCATTGCTTTTAGTACATAAAGACCAAACATAAACCCTTTAAATGTCATTTTGTTGAATATTCTCATTAATAAATGATCGAATATTTTTATAAGTCCAAAACTAATGAAATATAGTTTCGGTATGACTTTGACAAAATAAACATTTCGTATCAATTTTAGCCTTATACCTTTCCATAAAATGTTTAACTGGGAAAATCTATGAATTAGTTTGAAAGATACTTCTTTTACTTTATTAGTGAGTAAATATTTCTGTTATAAAGACCATATTTTTTCCAGTTAACATTTCTAAATAAACTGTTCCAGTAAGAAATGGCAGGTGTCAAAGTAGTCATTTTTTCAATAAAGAGATCTAAATTCATAATTTCTTTTTTTGTTTTTTGTAGAAAAGCATATTTTACCAATAAAGGTATCAATTGGTTCAGGAAAGGAAGCTTTTATAAGTGGGGAGTAATTATAATTAATAATTCAGAGAATTTTATATCAAGGACATTTTACTCCAGTTTCAGTTCTAGCTTTCCTCGGGAATAAAGTGGTTTAGTTGTGATGTCCAAACCTGACCAATAAAGACTAATTCTTCTCAATTCTACTGTGTGCTCCTGTCTGCAACTGGCTCAAAGGGAAATATATATATATATATAAAATCAGTCCAGAGTTTTATTATAAGCCTTCAAATCCTTCTAGTGATGGTAAAGTTACTTATTTGTAGATAAGTAGTGAAATTAAGGACTTGAGCTCGCTGATCCTGATCAGTTTTTACTCGTGTGTGACGGTCTGTAGATGCTCAGCTGCTCGGTCCGGCTCGGTTTCTTCTGTCCCGGTCTCAGGGGTGAGGAGCGCTGCCCGGACCAACATTTCTCTGAATTTACAATCCTACAGAACTTCTGAGATAACGTAAGCACACAGAACTCCAGAAACACCCTGAAAACCCTGAAAGAGTTTGAGCTCTTCAGCTGCGGACAATTCCAGAGAAATCCGCTGAAAGCGTTCGGTATTGATCAGTATTTATCAGTATCGGTCAGTGTCCAGATTCATACTGGACTGGTTTTACTGTAACCCTACTATCATTACCACTCGTGTAAGCACAGTTAATAGCATGGTGAAAGTGCTCTGCTGATCTCTGAGAGCAGTGCTGGCACGCCATCTAGAGACCAACTCCAGACATGATCTAGAAGCTTCAGCTCTAGAACCCTTTTTATCGTCTGAGTCTCGGCTGTTCAAGAGAAAAGAGCGGAATCCAGAGAGCTGAAGGAACAGTAGTGTAGTGTAGCAGCAGTGGTCAGCAGTGGTCAGGTGAGCTCTCACACATGCACCTGTGGGTCACTCTCTGCTCGTGACGCTCTCGGGTGACGCTGTTGACGCGTTGCTATGGTGACGGGGCGCTCGCGTCACGCGCCGTCCATCAGAAGACCGTCTCCTTCCTCCTCCTCCTCCTCCTCTTCATCAGTGATGGATCAGTACGAGGTGCTCCGGCTGGTCGGTCAGGGCGCGTTCGGGCGCGCGCTGCTGGTCAGACACCGGCGCGGGGGCGCGCAGCTCTACGTCATCAAAGAGATCAACCTGAGACAGGTGAGACATTCCTGAGACAGAGTTCAGACAAATACCTCTTCATCGCTGAAGATCTGTTCGTGGCTCAGTTAAGTTTTGGAGTAACGGATGGGCTCGATCTGATCTTTGTCCCAGTTTTCAGGAGTGGTCATTAACACTGAGGAGCTCAGTGATGGTCAGAGGTCAGAGGTCAGTGATGGTGGACAGCCCTGTCTCACACAGACTGGAGAGTTCTGTATGTTTTACCCCCAGTCCCTGATTCTAGAAGCTTAACAACAGACCTTCATCCCAAACTGAATCAAAGGCCTTGTGGAAGGAGAATCTTCTGGTTCCTGTGTTTGTGGAGCGGGCTGTTCTTCTGGAGTGTAGTAACAATACCATTTGACTTTTGCAGAGGACATTGTGTTCTGTGAAGAGGTCTTCTCTCTCTCTCTCTCTCTCTCTCTGAAGACATCAGATCCTGGTGTCCAGTCTCCTTGGAGGTGACTACAAGATACTTTCAACAGAATTCAACTTTATATTTCATGCAGATCAGTCACACTGTTTTCCAGGAAGGGCTATTCTTGATATGTTTTTGATTCTGGACTTGATCTCCTTTTCTGGTTTTGTCTCTCTGGATCAGCAGAAAGCCTTTGATCCATCTATTATTGCTTCTACAGGACTGGTGTACACTGACACATACAGCATGCTCTAGGCCCAGAGCAGGGTCCTGTTACCGTCGCTGAGAACTGTTAGACTCTAGATCTAACTCTTATTATCAGGTCTGCTGAAGATGTCGTGGATCTGAGAGCAGTCCTGGGGGTTTATCAGAAAGCCTCATCTTCTCCAATTAATTTGCAACAGTGTGCATCTTTTGTAATGAGTGAATGGAGGAAAGAGTTCTTCCTCAGAATGGTTCTTGGAGCCTGGAAGGGTTCAAAGTGCTGAACTGATCAATATATTCATATTCTGGGATGATATTTTTGAAAAAGGTTCTGGATGGTTACAAAAATGGAACTCAACTCATATTGAGAGCAAACTTCATTACTGGTCAGGCCAAATTAGCCATTTGGAAGTCATGCAGACTGGCTGCTGAAGGAAGAAATATAAATATTCTTCAGTTTTTACTGCTTTGCTGGAATCCAGGATAAGAGTGGAGCATAGATTCTTTCAAATGACCAACAACACGCTTGAGTTTGATCTCAGATGATGCGTAGATGGAGTCTTGGTCTCAGTTTGTGTTTAATTGGTGATATACAGGTGGTTTATTCTTCTTTTCTTTCCTCTCATGTCTCTTAAACACATCAGCATGTGATATGTGTAGAGTATGATGTAGTGCTTGAGTTTAGATGCTTTTAATAAAGTGTTGAAAGTAAAAAGTCTCTCTCTGTGTCTCGTGTCCTGCAGTTATCCTCTCGGGATAAGGACGCCTCCAGAAAGGAAGTGACTCTGCTGTCCAAAATGAAACATCCGAACATTGTGGCGTTCTATAAATCATTTCACGGTTAGTTGCTGCAGTGTCTGAGTGTGTGTGTGTGTGTGTGTGAGCAAGTGTAAGTGTGTGTGTGTGTGTGTGTGTGTGTGTTTATGAGGACACAGATGTTTATAATGACATGAGTATGACAGGTATTACAATATGAAGGTGTTTATGAGGATATTTTCAGTGCCCTGTAATTAAGAGGACTTAAAAACATACTAAACAGTGTTTATTTGAGAATGTAGGAGTGTGTAGTGTTTCCTGTAAGGGGTAGGTTTAGGACAATACCACACACAGTCTGTACAGTAGAAACACCATTACACCTATGAAGAGAGAGACCCCAGAGAACATGAGTGTGTGTGTGTGTCCACACTATCTTTTTATGGTCTGATACAGGTGATGTGTGTGTGTGTGTGTGTGTGTGTGTGTGTGATATCCAGACAGGAATAAGCTGTGTATTCTGATGGAGTACTGTGACGCTGGGGATCTGATGAACAGGATTAAGATGCAGAGAGGAAAACTCTTCCCAGAGCCGCAGGTTAAACACACACACACACACACACACACTCTTCAGAAGCTGTTCACTAAACATGATGTCATTAGATGAGTTCTGACCGTCTCTCACGTACACAAACACTTTAGTGAATCAGTTCAAACTCTGTGTTTCAGGAAGTTAGAAGAATTCATGAGCAGGAGGATACAATAAATAATAATACAGATATTGTGACTATATTTCTTGTTTATATTTCACAATGTGGACTAAAAAAAGGTAAAAAAGTTTTATTCATGGTGGAAATATGGGAATTGCAAGGAAGAAATATAAAAATGTTCATAATTTAGAGTCGAGCTCTTCCAGCACTGAGTCTGAGCTGTTCAGTACAAGCTGATCTTTTATTGGCTTTCAGAAAATATTACTGTAAAGCATGTTAATGATAATAAATGAAATCAGGATTCTTACATAAACAGGTCGTAAAGAACCGCACTTCTATCAATAGAAATGATAATTCTACACTTTGTGCGTGCTGTGGTTTGAGATGGATATAATGGTGTTTTTCCTCAGATGTCATTGTTTGAGTGTGTGTGTGTTTCAGATTGTGGACTGGTTTGTTCAGATCTGTCTGGGTCTGAAGCACATTCACGACAGAAAGATCCTTCACAGAGACATCAAAGCTCAGGTACGGAGAGACAGGTGTGTGTTCAAGCGCTGTTAACCCCTGCCCGTCTGATTCTGTGCATCATGTGCTCCAGAACATCTTCCTCAGTCAGGGAGGCCTGAAGGTGAAGCTGGGAGACTTCGGCATCGCCAGGATGCTGAACAGGTGAGAGGGATTGAGTTCTTCTGACGGTCTGGGGCTGCTTCTGATGTTCTTCTTCTGTGTCGAGCAGCACCATGGAGCTCGCCAGAACCTGTGTCGGGACGCCGTACTATCTGTCTCCAGAGATCTGTGAGAACCGACCCTACAACAACAAAACGTACGTTCCTCAAACTACTGTTAAAGGAGCATCACACTCTTAGAAGTCTTAAAAGAACCTTTTTATGTCTAGATGTTTCATAAAGAAGCTTTAACATCTTTCTGTTTCACAAAAGCTTTCAGGTTCTTCAGGTTATTAAAAGGCAAGAAAGAAACTGAATGGAGGACATTCCTCTAAACACTAGGAGAACATATAACAAATATTAACATTCCTTAAACATATTAACGTTATACTAACATTTACATAACCTTTAGAAAACGCTAAGGGAACGTTCCCTGATAGCTGGCTTCATTTCATATTCAGATGTAGAAACTATACTTCCTCAAAGTGTCTTCTGTTTCAGATTAACTGTTTGCTAGTAGTTCCTTAATCACTAAACACTATTATGATATCACAGAAAGAAAGAAGCCGTCCTCGTGAGTTTGTCGACTGTGTTACCCACGAACTGTGTGAATGACCTCTGACCCTCTGACAGTTTCTGTGTTCTGTAGGGATATCTGGTCTCTGGGCTGCGTTCTGTATGAGCTCTGTACACTCAGACATCCAGTGAGTGAATCACACACACTCACACACACTCTAGTTCTAAAATAGTACTACAGTGTATGCTGATTGAAAATAACCGGCTGTCACTACTTTAGTCCCCAGCGTCGCTGTGAATGCCTGAAGCACTAGAGCTGACCTGTGTGCTTGTTCAGTATTGATTCAACCCTCATATATTGGGACGTTTTTTGAATTTGAATAAAATTAAAACTAAACGAATTTCAAATCAATTTCAAATGAGTGTGCGTACACACTCATACCCAGACTGGAGAGCCTCTACCCATCTTTACGTCTTTTACTTTACTTCAGTTAACGTAATTAGATATTTTCCCAACTAAATCTTTTCCAAATTTCTTGCTTTTTTAATCATTTGTTGCCCCTGTGCCAACTTTTCTGAGATCTGTAGCAGACATCAAATTCTAAATGAGCTCATTTTGTGGATAAAAGTGTATAATTTCTTAGTTCTATATGTTCTATTAATGAATAAAATATTGGCTCATGTGATTTCAGTCAAATTTAAGAAAACTTCCAGAATTCGAGTTGTGTATAAATAGTCTGTATGTTGGCGTGTGGTATTTGTGGTTTATGAGGGTACTACAGTATAAACATGGTTTATGAGAACACTTCCTGTTGCCAACAAAATGGCTAGTAGTTTCCTGTAAGGTGTAGGGTTGGTGTGGGACAATAGAAAATATGGTTTGTACAGTATGAAAACCATTACACCAACCACAAATGCATGTGTGTGTGTGTGTGTGTAGTTTGAGGGCAGTAATCTGAAGCAGCTGGTTCTGAGGATCTGTAGGGGGCGCTATACTCCAGTGTCTCAGCTCTACAGCTCTGATCTGCGTCTGCTGCTCCAGCAGCTGTTTAAGGTCAGTCCTCGAGACCGTCCGTCCATGAACTCGCTGCTCAAACGGCCACCACTGCAGCAGCACATCAGCAAACACCTGGACACACAGGTACAGCGTCACAAACAACACTACAGCCTACACACACACACACACACACACACACGGCTCCGAGCTCTTTACAGGATTCTGTTCACTCACAGCTCCTGGAGGAAGAGTTCAGTCACACAGTCCTTCACAGACCAGCAGCTCCGAGAGCCACGGACAACACAGGTGAGTGTGTGTGTGTGTGTGTGTGTGTGTGTGTGTGTGTTTACAGTGTGAGTGTTATCTGGTTTATCTGGACGTCTCTGGAGTGGATCAGAGTAACATCAGGACTTTTCCTGTAGATCATGTGTCCAGAGATCCAGCCTCATGTAAGCCGGTTCTCAGACCTGCTGTTAAACCGGCTCAGAGACCCGATCAGAGACCATCTGGAGCGAAGGCCCCGGTGAGTCTCTCATCACAGAGCTTTCATCTTCAGTTTAGTTCACTGCTGTGTGCTTTAGTTTTAGTATTAGCACTCTCTGTTCTAATTATATGTTGTTTACTTGTTTCCTCTTTTATTTATTTTCTTAAATTTGACACTCTAATACTTTTTATTCTATGTCTATTCTATCTCTTTTTATTGATTATATAAAAAGCCTTTGCTATGTATACTTGTCTCAGTCAGGTCACATTTATTTGTATAGCTCTTTTAAAGGGCTGTATTATGGGTAATGAAAGGTTCATATTTAGGTTTTGTGAGTCCCAAACAACATGATGACATGCACTCAAGGTCAAAAAACACTTTCATTTTCTTATGCATTTAACTTTAACAGCTGTGTTACACACTACATGAAAGATTATTCTCAAAAATACATAATAGGAGCACTTTAACAGTACAGATTATCTCAAAGGTTCCTCAGCACATTTTGCATTTATTTAAATTTGACAGGAATGCTAAGGGGCTAACCTCGAGGTCATAAACGCATGAATCAACATTTCTGCATTTGAGGTTGAGAGCATAGGACGCAATTTAGATATG
>JAUMHI010000259.1:3325851-3338892 GCA_032359435.1 Enteromius unitaeniatus | reverse complement strand
AGACTCTTTTTCAAGCTTAAATTACTGAATTGTTTAAAGCTATATAGAAAAACCCAGCAAAAACAAAACAAAATGACTAAAACTACAATGAAAACCTAAAATGGATTTTGAGTGTTTAATGTGACTCTTTTAAAGAGTCAGTTCACTAGAGTGATTCAGAGCATGCGGTGGCCCTGACCTTTGACCTCGCCCCACAGATGTGGACGGTAACGGTCACATCAGCACCGATGAGCTGACCCAACTCTTCAAGGTGGCGAACCTGCCTCTGCCGGGATATCGTGTGCGGGAGATCGTCCAGGAGCTCAGCAGGACCATGGACCTCAACCAGGACGGCAAGATCACCTTCGACGAGTTCGCCAAGGTCAGGTCAAAGGTCACAGCTAAATCCTGTACTCCACTGGCTGCTCTTGTTTTAAACGAATCCTGTGTGTCTCAGGTGGTCCATGACCTGAAGAGCTCAGAAGTGGCCAAGACCTTCCGTAAGGCCATCAACAAGAAGGAGGGCATCTGCTCCGTGGCAGGAACCTCAGAGCAGTCTGGGACACAGCACTCCTACTCCGGTGAGACGTGGCTCCTTCATTAATATCTTCTCATAATGATCAACATACTCTGAATGACCTTATGATGTTACGTGTTCGTGATGAACATTATAAGAACGTTTTCATAACCTTTAAATAACATTCCAATCACAACAAGAAAATCTGACATTTTTAAATCAGAATTTTTAAAAATAAATGTCTCGATGTTATGTTATGTTAATGAAATGAGCAGATCATCGTTAGAAATGTTTCTACAATCTTTACATAACTTTGTAATATTGACAAGACTTCGTATAATAATCTTCAAGAACGTCAAATCACGTTTTTGTAATCATTAAAAAAAATTTTTAAATTATGGCAAGACCACAGGATATTTGAACTTTCTTAAGGATATTAAAACGTTAACTTAATTACAAGATTAAAGTCCTTAAAGAATATGAAAAATAACATTTTATTTTGGATAAAAATCTAATTTGCAGAACATTTAACAAGCATTTTGTAACCATTAAAAAAACTTTCTGATCTGTAACAAGAAAACTCCTTATTAAAATATCATTTAAATGATGTTATATTTGGATTAAACACTAGATTATTTTAAAATATTGATATTCAATTTTTTTTTTTATTTTTAGAATCATCATGTAAACTGGACACTTTAATGTCTTTAGAATATGAAAAATAGATGTTCAAATAACATATTTTGGGTTAAAATAAAATCAAAAGTACGTTTAAGAAGCATTTTGCAACCTTTAAATAAGTTTCGAACCCCAGCAAGAGAACAGGATCAGTGATGTTTTTCTGACTGAGTGTGTTCTGTGGGCCGTGAGCAGAGGAGGAGAAGGTGGCGTTCGTCAACTGGGTTAATAAAGCTCTGGAGAAGGACCCGGACTGCCAGCATGTTCTTCCCATGGACCCCAGCTCCGATGATCTGTTCACGGCGGTCGGAGATGGCATCGTGCTCTGGTACTGCAATTAATTCTGCTCCCTCAGATTCAGATTGTCTAATAGTTGTGTCTCTCCTAACAAACCAGACCTAAGTGGATTTGTTGATTCAGATTGATGTAGAAATCTCCATTTCAGAAAACCCCTCATGACTGGTTTTGTGCTCCAGGCTAACATAAGAGTTTGTGCTCTGTTTGCAGTAAAATGATCAATCTGTCTGTGGCGGACACCATCGACGAGAGAACCATCAACAAGAAGAAGCTGACGCCCTTCACCATCCAGGTGCGTCCCTGACCCGCTGGACGTCCCGCTGCTGGTGTACTGATCCTAACACTGGTGTTCATGTGTACATGTGCAGGAGAATCTGAACCTGGCGCTGAACTCTGCCTCCGCCATCGGCTGCCATGTGGTGAACATCGGAGCAGAGGACCTGAAAGAGGGCAGGCAGCATTTAGTGCTGGGGCTCCTGTGGCAGGTCATCAAAATCGGCCTGTTCGCCGACATCGAGATCAGCAGGAACGAAGGTACACACACGCACACATCTACTCACCCTCAAGTTGATCCAAACCTGTAAGAGTTTCTATCTTCTGATGAACACAAACCTTTGAAGAGTGCTGGTAAACCAATATTTACTCTTTAGTCACCAACATTCCTCACAATCTCTTCCACTCTTAAGCCTTAAAACAACTTCAAAATTTACCTTTAAAATATACACTTTTTAATTTGAGTCTTTGGGTCGCAGGAAACCTTCTTTATACAATCAGAAAGTTCCTTCTAGGTTTGCAGAATATCACTCTAAATATAACCAGCAGGAATTGTTCTATAAAAGTAATGTTATGGTTCTAAAAAAACTCAAAACAACCATCAACTTGAACACAACTTTTCTTAATGTTTTTTAGGTTAGTTTTACAATCATAACAGAACTTTACAGCATGTTGCCTTATAGCTACTTTAGGTTATATTTTGACGACTTTAAAATAGATAAGATGCTGTAACATTATTTTATGTAAGAAATGCAAATCTAAAAAATAATTTTCAACAACTTTATTTTCAACAAAACAAGATCCAAATACTAAGGTTGTGTATTTCTTTTGAGATGGACACGTGTGTTGATCTAAGGAATGCTCTGTGTGTGTGTGTGCAGCTCTGATCGCTCTGCTCAAGGATGGAGAGAGTCTGGAGGATCTGATCAAGCTGTCTCCTGAGGAGCTTCTGCTTCGCTGGGCTAACTATCATCTGGAGGAAGCCGGCTGCAGCAAGATCAACAACTTCAGCTCCGACATCAAGGTAACATCCATCTCTCTCTCCTGTAGTATCCTGCAGCTCCTGCTGTGCTTCTGTCAATGAAGCCGAGCTCATAACCTCACCTTCTCTGTGGTCTGAAGGACTCCAAGGCCTACTACAACATCCTGAACCAGGTGGCACCCAAAGGAGACGAGGACGGCATCCCGCCCATCCCCATCGACATGTCTGGGATACGGGTGAGGAGTCTCTTCAGCACACACACACACACACACACACACACACTGAGACAGCGCTGAACACACACGATCTTCTCACCGCTGCAGGAGAAGGACGATCTGAAGAGAGCCGAGTGTATGCTGGAGCAGGCCGATCGTCTCGGGTGCCGTCAGTTCGTCACAGCTACAGACGTGGTGAAAGGAAACCCCAAACTCAACCTGGCCTACGTCGCCAACCTCTTCAACAAGTACCCTGCTCTGAAGAAGCCCGAGAACCAGGACATCGACTGGAGCTCCATCGAGGGTGAGGCCATCAATCACTCAAACCTTCTGCTGAACAGCTCCTCTGACTCATAACAGTAAACAGAACCCTAACTCTCCAGAACACCTTCCTGGAGCAGCTTGAGAACATCATGAGAACTCAAACTGTAGAAGACGTTTTTATCAGCTAAACAATTTTACAAAAATATCCACAAATCATCTATCTCTATCCATCACTCCATCCACCCACCCTCTCATTTAACTCTCCATCGTTTCACCCATCCACCCCCACCCACTCCACCATCCACCTATCATTTAACTCTCCATCCACCCACTCATCCAACTCCAACCCCCATGCAACACTTCACCCATCACTCCACCCATCTCTCCATTCATCCACCCACTCATCCAACTCCAACCCCCATGCAACACTTCACCCATCACTCCACCCACTCATCCATTCATTCAGCAGATGACTCATGTCGGTGCAGAATCTGAACAGGGAATGTTCTCAGAATGTTCTGCAGAGGTTCTCTCAAAGCTGTTCATAGAAAGCCCTTCATAATGCTCTCAAAACATCAGCAGAAAGCTGTATTTACACACCGCTCATGGATCTGATGCTTGTGTCGTGATCATGTTAAACTGATGTGATGGTGTTGTGATGTGTGTCAGGAGAGACCCGAGAGGAGCGCACCTTCAGGAACTGGATGAACTCGCTGGGAGTCAATCCACGAGTCAACCATCTCTACGTGTGAGTGTCTTTAACACTGTTTTTAAGGCTTGAAATCATTGACCTTTTAGTGCTTCTCTGATGACGTGTTCATATTTACTTCAGGCAGAGAGGAGCACTGTGATAAATATAACACCTTTAATACTTAAAAACATTCAAAAGTTTGTATTTTCTTGTACTTAAGTAATATGTTTCAATTACTTGAGTAAAAGAAAGAAAGTAACAGAACTGTAGTGTAACTGAGTATTAAATCATATTCAGTATGAAACATTAACGTGTAATATTATGCTCTGGAGTGTTGTGAAGTAAAGTTTTCTAAAGAGTAAAAGTACTTCACTAATCACTCCTGTCTGCCTCTGAGAGTTTATTCTAGCGTTCCCTGACTCACTGTGCTCTCGTGTTCTTCCAGGGATCTGGCCGATGCTCTGGTCATCTTCCAGCTCTATGAGAAGATCAAGGTTCCTGTGGACTGGGACAAAGTCAACAAACCACCGTATACCAAACTGGGCAGCAACATGAAGAAGGTACGAGAGCATTACTCCTCTGCTACTACTACACCCACAACAAACCTTTGTTTTATACATACGTATTTATAACCATAAAATATTTGATACATTTAGTAAAATATGTTTTTATAATTCAACATTAATTTATTTAATATTTAATAATAATTAATACATTCATTTAAAATTACATTAACACTTTAGTGTTTTAATTTCCATTACTTCTTTATGCTCACTATTTAACAAAAACATAACTTTTTGCTTTCAATCAGCAAAGAAAGACATTGAAAGATCATGAATTAATATTTAGAGCAGACCCCAACATCCTATTAATTGAAACAAAGCTAAAGTAAATTAGTAAAGTAAATATTAGGATCTTAGGAATATCTGTTTTGACCTAATCTAAGTGTTTTTTAAGTGTTTTTTAATTTATGTTTATTTTAAGATGAAGCACTAAAATATTACTAACAGAAAATAAATAAATAAAAAATAAAACTGAAATAAAAATAAATAAAAGAGGTAAAAATGACAAATGCACACAGTAACACTACTCAAATTGTAAAAAACAAATTAAATAAAATCCGAAAGTATAAAAATAAGAACAAGATCAAATTATTAACAAAAACTATTTTAGTAATTTTCATTTGGATTAAAGCTGAAGCGCTAAAATTACTAAATGAAAAAAAACAAATGAAAAAGAAATAAATGAAACCTACATTTTAATAGTTTCAGGGGATGTCCAAAGTAGTTTAAAAATGATTATCTTTACACTATCTCTCTCCCACACACACACTATCTTTATTTCTCACACACACTCACTCACACACACACACTCACACACACACACACACACACACACACACACACACACACACACTCTCAAACTCACACACACACACACACACACACACACACACACGTGTAACTGGAGTGTTGTGTGCTGCAGCTGGAGAACTGTAACTATGCGGTGGAGCTGGGGAAGAAGGAGGCTAAGTTCTCTCTGGTGGGCATCGCTGGTCAGGATCTGAACGAAGGCAACCGGACGCTGACGCTCGCTCTGCTCTGGCAGCTCATGAGGAGGTCAGACACACAAACACACTCCAGATCCACACAAACACACACTCCAGATCACACTCACCTCACTCTTCTTCTGTCTGCAGATACACACTCAATATCCTGGAGGATCTGGGCGACGGGCAGAAGGTGACGGACGACACCATCGTGACCTGGGTTAACGACGCTCTCACACAGGCCGGGAAAGGCACCATCAGCGGGTTTAAAGTAAGCAGCTCACGCTCACCGTGAGGAAGAACACACTCCGTCTGCATCACTCACCTCTTCTGTTATCATTGTGCAGGACGGATCCATCAGCACCAGCATGCCTGTCCTGGACCTGATTGACGCCATCCAGCCCGGCTCCATCCGCTACGACCTTCTCAAGACAGAAGACCTGACAGACGAAGAGAAGCTCAATAACGCAAAGTATGTCGCACTCCTCATTAGCATATTAATGGATTACAGGCTATAAACTGGAGAGTCTGAGTTCTGAAATATAAAGTGAGAGGTGCAGGAAGACTCACGCTGTGTGTTCTCAGGTACGCCATCTCCATGGCCAGGAAGATCGGAGCCAGGGTGTATGCGCTGCCCGAGGATCTGGTGGAGGTCAAGCCCAAGATGGTGATGACGGTGTTCGCCTGCCTCATGGCTCGAGGAATGAGACGAATCTAGCTCAGGATTATACGCAGCTTTATACTTCACTCATGTCTTTTTATTCATGCTCAGTTCCCAACATCTACAGGAAATATTAATGAATACTAAAAATAATGGAATTATGAAAATGTACTGAAACCCTGAATGATGCACTGTCTCCATTAACCTCAGGCTTCACCGGTGTTACAGCAAAGGTCAAAGGTCATGTCTGGTTATGTCTTTGAGCACTGTGTGCGTATCTGCATTAGAGTCAGCCCCGTTCAGCTTTCCATGTTCAGATATTTCAGTTCAAACATGGTCTGTCTCTGAATATGATGCGCATGTTCAAATAGAAGTGAATGTGCAAATAAAAAACTTTTTTTAACTCAAGTGTTTGTTTTATAATATTCAGACTACTCTATACCTTCACGTATGTTTCTTATTCGTTGATGCAACAACTAACAAACTGATGTTAGCTCAGCTCCAGTCAATAAAATGAACAGATACAACTTTGATTTGAATACTCTGTTATTACCCATGGATGCTCTGCAGTGAATGGGTGCCAGGAAGAGTTATTATAGAGTTAAACACATCTCAATGCTGGATCAGCTCTCAGATTAGATCATGTGTCTTCTCCAGATGTTCACTGTGGATTATTCTGATGTTTTTATCAGACTCTCATTCTGACGGCACCCATTCACTTCCATTACTGAGACACTGATGCAGAGACACACTCCTACAAATCCCCAATACATTTCCATAAACCTTTGCAGGTTTGTGTATGGAGGGCTTTATTGTCCTAATAATGGCATCCGTTTAATATTTTTAAATATTAACACTCATCTTGTTAACGTACATCAAAACTGAGCACAATCTGCCACTATTTACAGTCTATATAATGAATACGTATACTTACTGAAAGGAAAATACACAGGTGTAAATAGACTATATGGTTATTTCAGTGTAAACAGTGCATCCACTTCTGCTCTCATTTACTGTAAACAGCATCTGAAATATTTACACTAATATTTCTTCTGTAAAGATGGAACCCTTCATAATATTTGTAACCCATACTAACACTAACACTGTTTCTCAGTGTTTTGTGGCTTGTTCCCGTTGTGTAGAAATGACATTAACATTATGACAACACCAAATAAACCCAGCCTAAATGCTCAGAAATGTATTTCCTGAAGCTGAGGAGTTCACAGACACACAAACTGAAGCACGGCGTCTGAGAACGTACAAGTCACCATCACTTTAATGGACAAAAAAATATGGCATTTGGGATCAAAACAGAGGAGCATGCTGTACAGAAAAGAGAAAACAGAGGAGGTCTGCACGCCGTCCAGTGTGGCGTCTTCTGAAAGGCTAAACTCATGTGCTTGGGTCGAGGACAGACTCAGCTTTAGTCCCGGAGTTCATTTGGCCGTCTTGCCCTCGGCCGGCGTCTCTCCGTTATCCAGAGTCTTGAGGAGGCGGAAGAGACCGGCAGCTTCACGGATCCGACTGAACTCGATGCAGAAGGCCTGCACCTCGATGAACAGATCCTGGACATTAATGATCTTATTCCTGATGAGGGACTGGAGGAAGACGCACACCAGACGCACCAGACGGTTCTTCAGGAGACACAACACAACCTGATGAACGCTTTCAAATCCATCTGACAATACTGTGACCCTGGAGCACAACGCTGTCAAACGGAGATTAATAATCCTCTCTGCACTGATGTCTGGTTTGTTAGGAGAGGACAGTCTCTGTCTGAGAGATGACTATATAGTTACTGAAGGAGATTTACTAAATATCTTCATGGAACTTTATATCCTGATGATGGATGGATGGAGTGTGTTACTGTGTATTTCTACAGATAGAGCTGTGCTCTGATGACTGCTGCTGAGCTCCAGACTCAGACATGATTATACTATCTATATAACGTAGTTCACATAAATACATTACCTCCAAATCAGACTAATGAAAAACATATCCTGACATTGTTCTGGAAATAATACATGACTGCCACTAATATGAATTTGAAATATTTCCTGTCACACTTTCTCACTAAATATGTGTTCGTAGCATTTCTGCTTTTGAGAATCGTTTCAGTGAAGAAGTCTCGTATTCTACATCAATCAGCAGAAAACCCCACGATCACATGATCCCTGTCTGAGCCACACTCACACACCAGACAGGACTAAAGAGAGTCTATCTGGAGAAATACACAACAACACACTGTAAGAGTCACAATTATACACTTCTGTGATGAAAAAATCAAGTTCCATGAAGACAGTAAACGTCCTACAGTAAATATATCAAAACTTTATTTCTGATCAGTAATATGCTTCATCTGAACACATTTAAAGATGATTTCCTCATTATTGAGATGTTTCTGCTCCCTCAGATTCAGATTGTCTAATAGTTGTATCTCAGGAAGATATTGTCCTCTCCTAACACACCAGACATCAGTGCAGAGAGGATTATTATTCAGCTTCAGATGATGTATAACTGGTTTAGTGGTCCAGGGTCATATATTTACTTGTGTTTATGTAAAGTTATCTTTCACTAGTCACTTATGTTTTTATCTGCATACAGATTCAGAACCCTGCTAAATACTGATTCCTGAAGATCATGTTTAATGCAGGAGTACATGTGTCTCACACAGGTGCATCATGGTCCGTGTGAGGTGTGTGTTTACCTGCATGTACTTGTCTTTGATCTGCTCACACGTGGAGATGCAGTTGGAGATGTAGAGATGGATGAACTCAGGAGGAAGGTCCACCGCTGTGGTTAATCTAGAGAGTGAAGAACAAACACATCCTGAGACGACACGCTTCCTCCTGCACTGAACTCAGAGACGAGAAGGACAGAGCACCTGTTCACCACCTCCATGGAGTGCAGCGACATGTCCATGTTCACCAGGACAGAGAAGTACTCCGTGATCTGGCTGGAGGACATCAGCTTCAGGAGCATCTCGATGGCCACCAGAGGGTTGTTCTCAACCAGGTCCGGTAGTTTGGCTGGGGTCAGACCGATGTGGTACACCAGCTTTGGGTCCTTCTCCAGCTCACCGAGCAGCTGATAATTCAAGAAAGAGAAACACAGACCAGCTGTTCAGTGTTTGTACACTACTGCCTGCCTTTCATTCACTACACATGCGTTACGGTAATTTACATTGTGTGGAGTAAACAGGAAAACTGCACATTACTGTTCAGGTTACAAGCAGGTAAGATTAATATCTTTTTCATTATTTACACATATAGGCTGCATTTATGTAATCAAAATGAAAGTCAAAACTGTGAAATAGTATTAAAATATAAATCATCAGTGTTCAAGTGTGTTTCTGTGATGTTCAGCATCATTCCTCAGCGTCACATGATCTTCAGGAATCAGAATGTTAATTCCTGCAGCACAACGGTGTTTTAGTTTTAAGTGTTTCTTGTGCAGTAAATCATCATATTAGAATGATTTCTGAAGATCTGAAGGTCACTATAGCACTGCCCTGATGTTTGGGGTCAGAGGTGATCGGGGCGTGTGTGTCTGACCTGTGTCTGCTGGGCCGCTGACAGCGGACTCTTGAAGGCTTTGGCCATGATGCGCTTGATCTCCACTCCGGTGCCGTTACGCACACACATGGAGCGGTCCCACTGTATCCGGTGATCCGGCTCACACGGGTTCAACCAGGACAGCTCGTCCTCACACACCAGCAGCGGCGGAGCGGGCCGGATGAACTCTGGACGGAAGTGACCTGACACACACACACACACCAGTTAAAAGGCTAGCTCACTTCCAGAGTAATCTCCTGATGACTCACACCCAAGACGTCTTTCTTTCTTCTGTTGTTCCATCCTATGGCCATTTTCCACACGCTGATATGATTCTTTAGGGGCTGAATATACTATATTTTGTCACACTGTATATCGGGTGGACTTAACTACTATGTATGTGCAGGAAAAAAATAAAAACACTTACTGTGTTCAAATTCACAAATCACCTCTGCGGCTGTTGAGGGGGGCACAGGTGAGGGTAGGGACAGGTTTGGTGGTGTAAGGTGTAGTACAGATGTAGTGTTCAAGTATGCATATATGAGTAATTTAAATAGTAGTTGAGGTAACCTAATATAAAGTGGGACCACGACTGAAGAAAGAAAGACGTATCTTGGAGGACATGAGGTCAGGAAACTATCTGCTGTTCTTCTCCTGGAAAAGCCTCCAGAAAGACGAGCGTCACACTCACTCTCCAGAGGAGGCCTGGGGCCGGTCACCAGGGACTCTGTGATCTGATTGGCCACGGAGCTGTCGAAGCCCGAGTTGGAGGAGTCTGGGTCAGGGTCGCTGAGCATGCTGGGAAAACTGGCCTTACTCTGAGTGGGCAGCTCTGACTGACGCTCTGAACCAAAGACACAAACATCAGTGAAGCTGGAAGACTCCACGGATTGAGCAGCACAACTGTGTTCAACACTGACAGTATATTAGAATGATAGTGTGTGTGTGTGTACCGGCGAGGGCCAGCTGCAGGCCGCTGATGTCGATGGTCTGTGGCGTGGAGCTCACATCCATGCTGGACACCTGTCTCGGTGTCTTCTTGAAGAGCTCTCGTGGAGGAGCGAGCATCAGCTGAGACAGAAAGAACTTCTCTGGCAGTGTGATGGGAGGAAGAAACCCTGGACGGAAACATGACAGATGCATCTCATTCTGATTTATTGTGCAGCCCTAAAATTGAACTACTATGGAAACAACGGCTTGTCGCAGGCCTACCAGAGAGCGTCTTCTCCTGCTCCTCTCCGGCGGGCGACGGGTTCAGCAGATGAGCAAACACCGCAGCGAAGGGGTTAGCGGCCAGCGGCTCGGTGCGGTACATCTCCCACAGCAGATAGAGAGCGGTCAGGCGCTGAGGAGCACTGGGCAGCAGGTCCGGCTGCTGCAGCAGCATCACCAGGACAGAACCCACCCGGAAGTGCTCGGCTTTCCCGAAGCAGTGGTGGAAGGCCGTGGACAGCTGCTCAAAGCTGTTACTGCAGGCGTCGTCCGACATGATGCCCAGCAGATTGGACAGCTCTTTAGGAGCCAGAGTCATGGTGCTTCTGTCAGACGAGCCTCTGGATCAGCCGGAAAACTGCAGAGACACGAACAACACATGAGCTCATATAATCCCACACCGTAACAATAGCTAGGTCCATTTTCTTCAGAGATACGAGCAACAATGTGACCCTTAGATCTTTAAAATACTGCGGATACTGACAGAAAACGATCTACATATCAGAAATGATCCCGACTTGTAATTCAATGCGGATTGAGAGCTGAAGAAATAAAGCTCCTCAGAAGGTCTTTGGAGGCTTGTGAAGATCATTGCTCCGCTGAGGAACAGTAAAGCTCCTCAAGAGCTCTTCTAGAAAATCACTGATGGACAACCAAGTAAAGCTGAGCTGCTTCAGTCCAGAAAGAGTTCATCTGGAGAGATGACCAAAGGTATATACTTGATAAAAAAGATCAGAAAGACACTTTAACATTCCTACAACTACACTAAAAGAGCTTTTACTGGATAAACACTCTAAACTATCAGAGACACGAGTGACTAGTTTCTTATAATTGCTATAAAAGAGTGAAATCTTGGCTAAAGGCTCCTGAAACAGCGCTCGTGTGCAGTGCAGCAGGGCTCAGAGCTGTCTGTGTAGGGGACTCTGTCTGTGTAGGGGACTCTGTGTGTTTGGGACACGTTCATCAGCAGATTTACCTGAGAGGAGTTCATCTGCAGCGCCGCCGGCTCCTGGATCTTCATAGAGAACTAACGCTCAGCGCGGACACAAACATTAAACGCTTTGATATTTCAGTAGCTCGATAATTATTTCGGTTTGACAATCTGAACAAATTCTTCACTTCCTCGCAACCGTTGCCGCTGAGTGAGCGAGTGCTTCCGGTGCGGCGAAGGGGATTGTGGGAGATGTAGTTGAATCCGCGCGGAATACAAAACTACACTCTAAACTCAAACACTGCGTTCAGTAAAGAAAATGTTTTTAACTGCAAACATAGAATTATCTTTGGTATGCGCTATTAAAAACTAAAATAACCCACACAGGAGAAAAACGCAAAGCGGGGCACTGACCCGGATGTGAACGTGTATTCCGCCTTGTATGTGACCCACAATCCCCCGCTCTTCCTTTCCCTCGGTCTCTGCGCAGAGTGAGTATCTTCCTCCCGCTTGAGCTTCATTAATCCAGCATCATCCGCGTTACTAACCTCTAATAACTCCGTGTAATGTTGGCTGTGAGTGCTCAGAGGTGTTATTAATCACTCTGCCGCGGTCTGGCGCGGGTTAAAAGAGAATCGAGCGATTAAAGAGCGTTAATGCTGACGCTGACAGAGGCGCGAGCGGCAGGAGATAAACAGCTGGTTTATAATAACCAGTCAGGGTGGTTAACTTTTGCTAGTGTAAAGTAGTGTATGACGGGCCGCGTGACTAAAAAGCGCTGCGCTCGTCCCCTCGCTAGTGTGCAGTGCGCGTGACTGTGCTGTGTGTTTCAGATGGCACCTAAGAAGGGCGAGAAGAAGAAGGGCCGCTCCGCCATCAATGAGGTGGTGACCCGAGAGTACACCATCAACATCCACAAGCGCATCCACGGCATGTGCGTGCCCGCTCCACACAGCCCTCAGAAGGGAACACTTTAATATAGCCCCTGCTGAGGGAGCGTGCGTGCTCTAACCCCTCTCTCTCTGTCTCTCTCTCTCTCTCTCTCTCTCTCTGTCTCTGTCTCTCTGTCTCTCTCTCTCTCTCCTCCGGCAGCTCCTTCAAGAGGAGGGCTCCTCGCGCGCTGAAGGAGATCCGGAAGTTCGCGGTGAAGGAGATGGGCACCCCTGATGTCCGCATCGACACGCGTCTCAACAAGGCCGTGTGGGCTAAAGGTGTCCGGTGAGTGAGTGTCCGGTGTG
>JAUMHI010000259.1:3312443-3325751 GCA_032359435.1 Enteromius unitaeniatus | reverse complement strand
TTTAACCAGACAGAGCTGTTTCCAGTGCTCTGCTGTACTGCTCTGCACTGCACAGAGTGTGTCACACACACACACACTAGAGCTGTAGATGCTGTGTGAGTACACTGGTGTCAGGGACACATTTTTTGTCATTTGCAAGATATAAACTTATTTGCATGTTATAAAGTTGGAGCTATAGAATTCACAATTCCTCAGATTTCTACCGGATGTGTCATGACTCGATTAAACACAGTTATTATGGAATACAGAATGTGTTCCTCCTGCAGTGTATTGATCAGTGAAAGTGCTTCATGCGCTGTCGAATCACACCTGATGCTCATGTTCGGCTCAATACTGAAGGAAAGTCTTTAACTTGGCTCTTTTTGTGTTCGCAGGTCTTCAGACTGTAAATGTGGATGAAAATTAAATTTCTTCATGCTCATTTGAATAAAAACATAAAAGGATTGTGCTGTGGATGGTTTATTTCTTGACAGTTACAGTAGAGAATAAATCAGCAGAACAACACACAGAGCATCTGTGTCCAGAACTCATTTAAAGCTGTAGTTGATTCAGGAAGGTGTGATTGTGATCTGAAGCTTCCTCCGATCATACAGATCTAATGCTACACGCTCCGATGAGAGTGTGTTTGATCAGAAATGGAAACTGGACGCTTGATTCTCACAGCTTTCAAGTCAGAACTGAACCTGGTCCCTTTGGAGTTTCCGTGGCACGGTAAAGCTGAGGCTCAGTCGTTTGGCTGAAGACCTTTAAGGCACTTTATAAATTCAGAGGTGCATTTAAACAAACATACATCAAATACATGTACTAACAGACTCAACCAGACTCATGATGACACTGGATCAGTTTGTTCAGAGAGGGTCAGCAAACGAGCTTTACTTTGCATATTTTAATATTAAGCTGCAAGAAAGATGCTCTTCCTGTATTTCTTGTTTCTCAGTGCAGATATCAAAACATTCTCAATTCAACTTTTACTGGAGATATAAGATGAATGTGTGAAGCCTTGTTTCCTGTAAATATCCCTTTTAAATGAGTGTAGTAATATTTAAACAATTAATGGTTTAACATTTTAAAAAATTAGGAAAATAAGACAATATTTTTTTTTAAATCTATTAATATGTATTATGCATGATTTAAAAAGTTAAAAAATATATAAAGGGAAAATGTTGTTTTTATTAGCTAATGTTTTTTCATGTTTGAAGCAAAAATATTTCTATAAGAAAGCCTGTTTCCACCCAAAATAAGATTATGACAGATTCTTCGAGAAAAACACGTGTTTATATCGTTTCTGAGGGAAAAGAACTACAAGATAAAAGTCCATGATCTTTTTATTTGTCTTCTCCAGTAAATGTTTATTAATTTAAGGATGTTTATTCTGTAAAACAAGGCACTGAAAATACTGAAAAAGATCATTTATTGCAGCGTAAACATGAAATGGCTCATTCAGAATCCTCCAGCTGCTGGAACAGTGATAATAATAATAATACGATGGGTATTTCCTTCATGCGAGGGTTGTTTGTGCGGTCAGTAACGTGTTAACGGTTCAATCCCGTCAGACTGAACTAACCTGGTGTTTAGTTAAAATCTGCAAAGTAAAGAGTGCAGAGCTGAATACTGATGAACACACAGAGCTGGCTCAGCTTGGGCGGAGGGAGTCCGGCTCACCCCAGGGGCATCATGGGATTGCTCAGGGCGAGATCATCAGCAGCCCGGCGCGCTCCTGGTACTGCCGGGGCTTGGCGGCGCTGATTCTAGTGCTCAGCTCCACGGGCCGCTCCAGGAAGTTGACCAGCACCTGCTCGGTCAGTAAGGAGGCCAGGATCTGCTCGAAGCTGGCTGACCAGTGCTCCTCGCTCCGGCTCTGACCGCTCTGATGAGCCTCTCCGATCTGCAGCACGAGGCTGGTCACCATCCCGATGGCCTGGAAGAGCTCGGCCTCGCCCGGCTCGCCCTGAAACATGCTGTAGAGCGTCTTACAGAACTGGATGAACTGCCGCTGGCGGGACACAACACAGCAGCGTTAGCTCCTCCTCAGACTGAACCAGGCCCTCCTGACCCACACTGAAGCTCACAGCATGTCTAATCATTCTTGTACCAAGATGCACTTATCTGACTTAAAATACTAGGGCTTGTTTTCTTAAAAACATTTCATTTATTTAGTTTTTAGTTTTTGCTTAAAATGAGCAAAAATATATATAAAAAAAAAATCTGGTTTAGCCTTTGAATATAGATCACTATTTTATTGACAGATATTTTTTGCTTATTTTAATCAAAACCCAACAAATTTCCCCCCAAAATTACAATTGCAATGTTTCTATTAATCGAGTAATTTTTGTTTGTGTCAAAATAAATGTTTTATGGTTTTAACATTTGAAATTAAGACAAATATATTTATTTATATTTATTATTTTCTTTATTTTACAGTAAAATATTACAACAGTGATATTTACTTTATTTTAAATGTATTTTCTTTAGTCCTTAAAGTTTTAAATAAAAGATTGATTTTTAATGTTTGAAAAATTAAGACATAAATATTATTTTTATTTTATAGTATAATATTACATTCACCCCATTATTGTTTTTATAATAATAAATAATTATCTTTTTTATTATTATTATTATCTTTCTATTATTATTATTATATTATAGCTATATTGATATATAAAATCACTTAAATGTTTTCCAAATCGACAGATAATTTGAACACCGTCTGTACTCTGATCTCACACACACACACACACACACACACACACACACACACACACCTGGTTCATCTGAGGAAGAGGCTTCTCCTCGTTCTTCTCCTTTCCTCGTCTCAGGTCCTGAAGCATCTGCTGCAGCTGCTCTTCATAACTCTTCCTCTCTCCTGCAGACACACCAGAAGAGAATCATTACACACACACACACACACACACACACTCATGAACACACACTCACACACACACACACCGTTGGGCAGGTTGACATAGAGAGGTCTGGTGCTGGACAACACTGGACTCTTCAGAGGAGACGAGTCTTCTGCGTCCTCTCTCAGAGCTGAGAACGACACACACACAATGACTATTAACTTCAGGAAGGACCCTTCATACTGAACTGATCTGAATAATGGCTCTGGAATCAGCTTTGTTTCATCACTGATGAATCCTGCAGCATTAACTCTGTCATGTTCGTATGAAGTGCTGCAGAAGTACATGTGTTGACATCAATGCACTGAAAACAATACTGGTCTTACAAAATAATCAAGACACATTTGATGGAGAACCAAAATGACTTCAGATATCGTGTCTGTCTTTCTGAAAAACATTAGCAAAATTAATTTCTGCTTAAAAACAAAATTATTTGTAAAACAATATTAATTCCATTCAAAATCCATTAATTTAGATCGGTTTCAAGACTCGTGTCTAAAAGCACTTTTGTTCTCAAGTAAAGGTATGTTTAGAAATGTACAAGGTTTTACTTCTTAACTTCAATTTCTATGATTTTAAATTCTTAAAATGTTTAGTTTAGCAGGAAACTCCAGTAAATGAGATGTTTAAATATTTGTACTGGAAAACAAGATACAAATACTGAAGAGGATGTTGATGTTTTGTAGTGCGTTTCACTTTCACTCAGGCCTCAATCAGTGTACGAGATCATCAAGAGCCGGAGAAAGCTGTATTTGTGCTGGAACACACTGATCATGATCTGTGAAGGTGTGTCTGTGTGTGTGTGTGTCTGTGTGAGTGTGTGTGTGTGTGTGTGTGTGGTGTTTGCGCAGGACTGGACCTGGAGGAACGTGCAGGCGATACAGGAGCCGGATCTTCTCACTCAGCTCGGCACAGAACAGAACATCTGCAGAGACACAGAGGAAAACACACACACACGTCTCGTCAGGGCTCGGACAGTCAGACGAAACAATAAGCACAATATTGTGCTAATAACAAGAAGTGGATGACTAACTTTTAAAGACTAGTCTAAACCGTAGTTCTTTATTCACCCTTGTAAGACGCCCCACCTGAACACACTCGAGCTTATCTCAATCCTGAGAGTGTCTCATGCTCTTCTGTTCTGATTGTGGGGCAGTCATTATATCCAGCTCTTCATATGGCTTTATTGAGTGGGCTCCCAGGCCTGTGTGTGTGTGTGTGTGTGTGTGTGTGCGTACCCATCATCTGAGTGAACTGTGGGAAGGTGACGTGTCCGTCTCGGTCCTGGTCCAGCAGGGTGAAGGCTCGCTGGGCGACGGTGTCCGTGTGTGACCCACAGCTCCACGGCGTCAGCAGCTCGTACAGACTCTTAAACTGAGCTCGGTCCAGCACATACCTCTCAGAGCTGCCGCCCGCCGCTGGAGGAAGAGGAGGAGACGCAGACGAAGAGCTCTCAGACCAGTACAGACTGATGAAGTGCTCCGTCTGCAACACAAACCAGCGTTAATACTAGCAACACAAAAACACTGCCGTGCGCCCTAAAAAGAACTTCTTCACTTTCAATGGGAAGTAATGCTTTATGTTAAGTGATCACATTACTTAGGGTTATGGGGTGAGTTCTTTTTTAAAAACAGTGTGTGTCTTGTGGAAGAATACTTTCAAGCTTTCAAGTTACTTTCTGAAAAAATAAATCAGGTATTTCCTTCTAAATTAGAAAGCAATGCATTACTTTACTAGTTACTTGAAAAAATGTATCTGATTACTATGTAATACGGTCCCCCCGACACTAGTAGTCAGTACAGATCCCACTAAACATACACGATGCTTGAAAATAGCGTACACTATTAACTCTAGTGAAGAGTGAGTGTGTCACCTTGAAGAGGTCGTAGAGCTCCGACAGGTCTTCCTGAGACAGAGACACGTCCGGTGTGACCAGCCGCAGCTGCAAACACACACACACACACACACTCTTAACCTCAGGACACAGAGGAGTACAGTAGTGTTTGAGAGGAGCTGAAGGAGTCTCACGGCGTTGTCTTTGGTGGTGTCCTCGTGAGCCTGCAGCACGTGAACACGGTGACGGCATCGCAGCATCTCCACGTGCTTCACTGTCACGCCGCTGAATTTCTGACAGCAACCAGAACAAGAAGAACAGAGGATCAGAACCACAGCAGAGGAGCAGAGCACCTGGACACACATTAACACCACACACACCTCGTACGCTTCAGTGAGGAGCGTGGTGATGTTCAGATGGACAGGAGCTCCTGTGTCTTCAGGACAGACGTCTGACTCCTCCTCGTGTCGGACCTGCTCCAGGAAACTGAAGAGCACACACACATCAGATCATACACAATCATAAACAATCATAATGGGCTTTTAAGATCCACTTTCTTTTAGTGTTCATAAAAAATGATTTAATTAAGTAATTTAAACCTCACTATAATAAACTGTTTGAATCGATAAAAAAAAAAAAAAAAAAAACGAACTGAAGTGTTTCTCTATATCTGCAGGTAAATATTGCTGTTTATGGGTATGTATTCTTATATTTCTGCATATAATGAAAATAATTAAATATCAACACTGCAAAAAATGCTTTTCTAGCATAGATTCTTTGTCTTGTTTCCAGTCAAAATATCAAAAAAACTCTTAAATCAAAAAGGATTTTGAAACAAGCAAAATAAGCGACAAAAAAGCATTTTTTGCAGTGAAATGTTTAAATATGAAATATTAGTGCATATAAAATAAAAATATGAATTAATGCTGCATTGATGATTAAATGTGAAACATCAGCAGCAATACATTGTATTGGTCAACTTTATACATTTCTCTTTTATGTGAAAAATCATCAGGATATTAAGATATTTAGTGAATTTCCTACCATAAACTATCAAAACATCATGTTTGATCAGTAATATTCATCACTAAGAACTTCATCTGAACAACTTTAAGATGAATTTCTCAATATTGAGATGTTTCTGCCCCCTCAGACCTAGATTGTCTAATAGTTGTCTCAGACAGATATTGTCCTCTCCTAACAAACCTTCAGATGTCTGTATGTGATTGTGGCTGGCGTGGATCACCTGGTCAGGATCATGAGAGCGTGTCCGTCGTCGCTGCAGGAGCTCAGCTCAGCAGAGTTAGCGTCGATCACCGCTAGTGCGATCTGGAAGACGGCTCTGATGCCGTGGTAGAAGAAGCAGTCGAGGACACACAGAGCGCTGCGGAAGGGCAGGACGCTCAGGAATAGAGTCAGGAACCACGTGAGAGAGGCCGAGGCCAGCGGAGAGAGGTCAGGAACACGCTCGGACAGCTCCGGCAGACGCTCCCGGATCATCTCCTCGAACACAGACTGATCCACCTGAGCTCCTGACCACAGGAAGTGACATCAGCAGCGTTACACCAGCAAAGACCCAAACACACAAACCACTGGAAGAGCTCTCGGTTTGAACAAATCTATCTATCAATCTCTCATTACAGGTCTGGACGCCTGAAGTTTAATGAGCTGGATATTATTTTGGGATTAGCCTGAAGCAAAAAAATCATGTTTAAAATATACACAAACTCTTGTTTTATAATAATTACATAAAAATAATTAATTATGTAATAACAAAAACAAAAAAAGGATCAGAAATTAAAAAATTAAATAGGAAAGAAAAATCATATTTTGCTCAATAAATCTGCATGACTTTTACATGAATTTACTAGATTAAAACACACTGCTTATTTTTTTTACTTTATAACTTTAATAACTAAAAAAATGTATTAATAAATAATAAAAATATAATCAAAATGATACAAGTTTATCTTCCTTTTTTTTTTTTAATGCTTTTAGTTTTAGTCACCTATAATAACCTGTCTCTGAAATGTGAACTAGACTAGTTTTTTGTGCTTCTCTGAATCAGTGGCATTCAAAACATTGATCAGGAATCCTTTATGAGCTCATACAGTGCAGCAGGAAGTGATGTGTAAGAGAAGCACACACCAATGACCCTGCGGTTGAAGTAGTCGGGCAGCATCCGCTCACACACAGTGACCAGCAGCCAGAACGCCTCCTCCTCTTTAGTGTACAGCAGCATCACAGATGCCAGGATGTTCATGGACTGCAGAGAACACACACACACACACACACTTCATCTACTGAACAAGCTCTGTGTGGCTAGGCAAAGTACCTTCGTCTTGTTTTCTATTTATTTAGTAGAAATATTTAAATAATATTGAATTAAGATGCATTTATTTTACAAGAAAATGACTTGTTTTCTGAAAAAAAAAAGTCAGTTTTTGCTTAAAACAAGCAAAATTATGGGACAAGTAAACATGTTTATTTTTGCTTATTTTAATCAAAAACGAATGCATCTTTCTTCAAGAATGTTTAGATGTTTATACTAGAAATCCCGACAGTAAGAGAGGGATATTTTGAGTAGCAGGGGCGGTGATTGTCCAGCACCTGGCAGTAGCCGATGGCAGGGTTTCTGAAGGCGTAGGCGGTCAGGACGCGGCGCAGCGCTGAGATCCCCGTCTCGTTCTGGAAGGCTGGATGCTCCGGCAGCGAGCGGTGCAGATCTCGCTCGATCTCCTCTGTGGCGATGCTGGTTTCTCCTCTGCATTTCTCCAGAAGATCTGTGTAATAGCTGGGATGAGCTGCCAGCGAGGAACACGCATCTGACACACACACACAGAGACACACACACATGCTTCAGAAAGATGGCAAAGACAGTTTCTGACACTAAATAAACAAAGGAAAGGAGACGCGACTTTTGATTTCTGAAGGCTCTTGATTCAAGAAGGATCATGTGACACTGAAGACTGGAGTAATGATGCTGAAAATACAGCTGAACACCACAGAAATATATTACACTTCACATATTTACACAGAAAACAGCTGAAATTGTACTAATATTTCCAAATTTGTCCTATATTTTTAGTATTGGTCAGCATCTTTTTTTTTTTTTAAATCCTTCCAAAAAAATAAAAAAATCATAATTATTCCAAACTTTTTATCAGCAGTGTAAATCTGATGAAGCTGTGTAAGGTACTGTGTGATTGTGCAGCATGTAATAAAACTCTTGTGAGCACACAGTGTGTGTGAGGAGCAGATGATCCACATCAATACACAAATGAGCATCTCTACACAAAGCAGCAGAAGAGGAAGTGAGTCTCTGCTCAGAGGCTTGAGCCAGACAAATATAGAATAACTAAAAACAGCATGGAAGTGGCTTTCTTTTGTTCTGTGTCACCCTGTCAACTTCTCTCTTTCTTTATTTCTCTCTCTCACCGGAGAAGTTGAGCCACAGCTCTCCACGCAGAGACTCAGGGATGCCCAGTGCCACCAGCTTCCGGATCTTATCTGTGCGGAACATATGAACGCCGCGGCCGAACTCCTCGAAGTGATCCTCCCACAGACGCTCTCGAACCTGCTCCGTGTTCTGAAGGAGACCAAAACATCCTCAGCTCACAATACCACAAAAACAGAACATACGTGTGATTCTGGAGCACAAGTACGGGTTTCTGAAAGTGGCGGTGCTGTGTGGAGTGATCATGGGCTGTCTGGTGTTACTCACACGGGTCTTGTTCGGAGCGGGGTGGAATGTGGACACGAGCTCTGTGTGGACGCTGTGACGCAGAGCTTTATCAGAGATGATGCTGCTGCTGCTGTCCTCTTCGTCTGACTGGACGGTGTCGTAACAGAAGGTGTAGTACGGTGTGGTGGAGATCTACAGCAGGAAACACACGCTGCGTTATAAGAGCCGCTTCACTCCCATCATGATTTGCATCAAGAATATCATATTTCATGTTAATCTTTATATATCTTTGTTAAATGTGATTGTTCAGCATCATGTGCAGTGATAAATGTGACTCTGGAGCACTCACAGGTGTATTTGAGTCAGAATCGCAGTTTTCTGCCAAAAATCATTAGGATATTAGATAAAGATCATGTTCCATGAAGATAATTTGTATATGTCCTAAAATAAATTTTAAAACTGATCAGTAATATTCATCGCTAAGAGCTTCATCTGAACACATTTAAAGGTGATTTTCTCATTATTGAGATGTTTCTGCTCCCTCAGATCCAGATTGTCTAATAGCTGTCTCTCAGACAGATATCATCCTCTCCTAACAAACCAGACATCAGTGTAGAGATGATTATTCAGCTTTCAGATCTCAACCCTTCTGACTGGTTTTGTGCTCCAGGGTCATGTGATCAAGTCTTTGATGAATTATTACTGGTGGCCTATTCTAGTATGTACAAAGCTCAGAAGTACGAGCAGTGTGTAAATGTCAGTGAGAGACAGTGTTTCAGGACTCATACTGAGGACTTCCTGCGCTGGTCATGTCCGTGGATCAGGTTCTGTTTCCAGTGCAGATCTCGGAGCCGGTGCCGGATGTTCTCCACCAGCTCGTCCCGATGCAGCAGCTCGATCAGCTGGAACGCTCTCTTACACCGCACACTGATGATGACGGGGTTAGGAAGAGCGCTGGTGCTCTCCGGCTTCTCAATAGAGAGGATCTGCACACACACAAACACATCACTTCTGCTCACAGAGGAATTCATGTGCGCTCTTTCTGTCCCATGGTTCTCTCTCAGTTTCTGTCCCATGATGGGCTTCAGGTTCACTGTCACCTTTGTCTCGATCGAGTGGGGGCTTAAAATACAGTTCATGTTTCAACCGTGTTATGAAAACTACCTACTATTCATGCTTAATATAACGTTTGTGAATTAAGAAAGAGTGAATAATTGTGAGTTTAATGTTCTGAGATGAGCTAAATGTCATTACATTATTGATTGCTTTTTGTCCTTATTAAAACATTTCTGATACATTTTGTCCTTATTGATACATTTCTGACATTTTTAATGGGCTAATGAATAGTTTTATGATACTTTTTGTCCCCATGATACATTTACGAATTGATAAATTTGTCTTTGACACATTTATGATACTTTTCTGATACATTTATAACTTGTTTTTGTCATTATTGATACACATATGATACTTTGTGTCTTTACTGATTTTTATGATACTTTTTGTCCTCATTAACTCATTTATAAAACTGTTATGGTGCTTTTTGTGTTTTTTGGAGCTTGAAAGTAAAGAACGAGCTGCTGAACTGAGATCATTCCCAGCAGAATGTGAATGTTTAGGTGAAGGCAGTCTCTGATGATCTCTGTCTGTACCTCTGCGAGGGGTATGATGAGAGCACACTGGCCCTCCTCACGGCTGCTGAAGCACAGATAGCTGTCTGTGGTGTAGACGGTGCCCGGCGTGTGGCAGCGGGCGTGCGGAGTCCAAACCGAGCATGACATCACTTCCTGCAGACGCTCAGCCCGTGGCAAACCAAAGAGAGAGAGCACATACTGCCTGACGGTCTGTTCCTCCAGCACCCTGTGAGAGACACACATCAGACTACATGATAATGTGAGATTATCTGAAGAACGGAAGTAGATGACAGATTCTGAACACCAGAGAGCAAACCCACGCTCTATAAATACACATGCAAATGCAGTTCACACCTTTCACACAGCTGCAGCATGAGTTTATATGCACCCGCTCCTCACTGCTGCTTATAAATTAACAGCTATTACCAGCTCTAACGCAGCAGCTGCTGTAATCTGATTCACAACCTCTATATTCTGCAGACGGTCTTTCTCTGTTCTGCTTTACTTGTTTTCGCTGTCTTTCTCGTACATGAACTTCCCCTTAAGTGAAGGACGTATAAGAATCAACTGACTGGATAGAAAGCCAGAAATATTCAATGAGGCCAATAAAACAGATGATTCATAAAAGAGGTATAACTTTACCACAGTATGTTTGATTGCAGATGTGGATGTGTTTGTGGATATAGACGTGACTGTGATTATAGACACAGATGTGTTTGCAAATCAAAGCGCTTCACAAGCATAAAAAGAACACATTTAAGGACAACATCAGAAACAAGTAAAATATAGCTTCAAGCATAAAAACAAAATGTAAAAAAAAGATCAGCTACAAGTAACCTATAAATAATAGTGGACTCTCTCACTTCATTAGGAGCAAAGTAACTAAAAGAAGCACCGCCAAATCTCTGAAGATTTTCTAAAAAGAAGAGTGTTTCTTTAAAAAAATATATATATCTTTGAACATTATATAATACTGTAAAAATATTTATTCTTTCTTTCTTTTTTTAAGAAATGAAAACTTTTATTCAGGAAGTGATAGGAAAGATTTATATTGCTCTTACAAAAGTATTAACAAAACATATATATATTACTTTTTTAATACATTTTTAATAATAAAATAAAATAAAATAATAAATCCTGAAAAAAGTACAGCAGTTTCCAACTGTTGCCAACACAAATAAATCTAATAATAAAAAACAGCATGCTAGAATGATTTCTGAAGGATCATGTGACACTGATGATGCTGAAAATTCAGCTGTGCATCACAGAAATAAATTATGTTTTGATGTATATTAAAATAGAAACCATTATTTCGTATTGTAAACTCATTTCCAACATTACTTTTTTCCTGTATTTTGTGTTCAAATAAACGCAGCCTTGATAAGCAGAAGAGACTTCTTTAAAAACATCACAAGCCTCACGGATCCCAAGCTTTAGATGTGGAGCAGATGTGACTGATTGCAGACGTGGATGTGAAGCAGACGCTCACCTCTTGGTGATGTTGGTGGACTCCAGCAGTGACTGGTCAAGCGTGAGTCCACCGCTGTCCAGCAGCCTGCAGAGGGCGATATCAGCCAGCTGACACATGACCCTCATCGCCTCGTTCACGTTCAGAAACATGGAGAAATCCCTCTGCTTCCGTCTGGTGTGGACACGGATCACATCCGTCAGCAGACCCACCGACACGCGCTCCAGCTGCGTCACTTCAGCCCACGGCACTAACAGCTTCACTGAGAGCGACACACACACATGAGTCACACACAGCACAAGCAGAGCACTGACTTTTCTCTGTCTAACGAGCTCTGCCCAACACTTTCAGTGCATCCCTGCTGATTGGTTTCTCACCCTCTTTGCCGAGGAGGAAGGAGTAGAAGGCGATGTGGTTGGTGCTGAGGTAGAGCGAGCCCTGGCGAGGAACACGGCCCTTCCAGCAGCAGCAGGAGTAATGCGTCACCAGTTTCTCTCGTGAAGGGAGGCCGAAGCGCTGCTCGAACCGAGCCAGATCTTCCCTGAAACGAGCCGGATCATCCTCATGAGCAGCCTGGCTGCCCAGAACCTCCTCCGCGATTAAACCCTGCAGACATACAGAGATTTAGAGGCTGGCCTGAAGGTCATGTCTGTGTGAGTCCTCAGAGAGGTCGTACCTTCACTTTGCCCTGGACAAAACTGGCCGCGTCGTCTTTATTCTCGAACACGGCCATGTACGGCAGCAGGTTCTGGTCCAGCCATTTCCAGTGCTTCTGCACCTCCTCTATCGTGGCTCCTGGAAGAACACAGAGAAGAACTTCAGTCAATTCTCAGTGTCTTATGCCTTCATCTGATCATCAGAATTATGATGATGAACTGACAAAAAACTGAAAAGGCAATGTCTGGGGAAATATTATATTAATGTAAAAAAAGAAAGAAAAAAAAAATGATTCAAAATGTGCTGATAAAAGTTTTTGTTCACACAATTTATGTGTCTTATACTTATTACACGGCTCTCTGGAATGCTTGATTCTGATTGGTTCATATTCATGTCCAGTTTTTGTTCCTTACGTGGCAAGTAGCCGTTTCCATAAACACATGTAAATGACTCGTGCTTACCGCTTCATTCGCGTCTGGTGGGAACAAGAATCAATGTCTTGTTACGTCCATGAATACATTTAATTGCAACATTTGCTGTAATGTAATCGCACAGACTGACATTGCGATTGCGATATGATTAATCGAGCAGCACTACTTGACACACTAGTGTTTATGAAGAGAGAGTGTCACACGAGCTCTCACCGCTGGCTATGACCCAGCTGACCTGTGACCCCGGAACATGAAGAACGATCCGGAACGGGGCCGCACGAGCATTCGAGTCCAGCACGGTGTCCAGCGCTCCCACCAGCAAACCTACAACACACACACACACACACAGAGAGAGACACACACACACACACAGAGACACAGAGAGAGACACACACATACAGAGAGACACACACACACACACAGAGACACAGAGAGAGACACACACATACAGAGACACACACACACACACACACACACAGAGAGAGACACACACATACAGAGACACACACACAGAGACACAGAGAGAGACACACACATACACACACACACACAGAGACACACACACAGAGAGAGACACACACATACAGAGACACACACACAGAGACACAGAGAGAGACACACACACACACACACACAGAGACACACAGAGAGACACACACATACAGAGACACACACACACACACACACACACACACA
>JAUMHI010000259.1:3289552-3312343 GCA_032359435.1 Enteromius unitaeniatus | reverse complement strand
CCACCTGTCAAAACAAACGAACATGACAACAAAACGTGACAACAAAGAAGCTCAGTAGCCCAACCCGAATCGTGACAGCGTTTGCATTTTGGAGAACAAATAAGACAAACAAAACAAATAATGCAGATCCCCACCGCGTTTGCAGTGCTGGGAGAGACAGAGACAGACAGCGAGCCACACACACCAGCGCCATCTATAAACCAGGTTCTCCTCTATGTTGACTCCCAGGAAGCGAAAGTCTGCCACCCTCTCCGCACAGTCCCCTCTGATGATTAATGGTGGAATCTCTGTCTTTCCCTTCTGTAATCTATTATAAGTTATTTGGTCTTTAAGGTGTTAAGGAGGAGGTTGTTGGCCATGCACCAAGTCGACAGCTGTTCCACCTCGTCTCTGTAGGCCAACTCGTCACCCCCAGAAATAAGCCCCACCACAGTAGTGTCATCTGCAAACTTCACAATGGTGTTGCTCTGATGGACAGGGGTACAATCGTATGTGTAGAGAGAGTATAACAGTGGACTGTGAACCAGTACTGAGACTTAGGGCTGATGATGTGTGACGGCCAACTCTCACTTTCTGTCTGCGGCCAGAGAGGAAGCTGTTAATCCACATGCAGGTGCTGCGAAGAAGCCCCAGGTCTTGTAGCTTGGTCAACAATCTGTGTGGAAGAATTGTATTAAAAGCAGAGCTGTAATCCACGAAAAGCATCTGTACATAGCTCCCTTGGCCCTCCAGATGTGATACAGTGGCATGAAGTACTGTGGCCACAGCATCTTCCGTGGATCGGTTGGCTAAGAATCAAAGCTGCGGGGCAGTGCTACTGAAATGTGACTGCGGACCAGCTTCTGAAAGCACTTCATCATCACAGGAGTACGTGCCACTGGTCTATAGTCATTTCAACTGGAGATGTGAGGCTTCTTGGGCCAGGGGACTATGGTGGAGGACTTGAGGCAGGGTGGGACGGTCGACTGTGCAAGGGATTGGTTGAAGAACCTGGTAAAGATCCCAGCCAGTTGGTCTGCACAGTCCATCAGCACTCAACTTGGTATACCATCAGGACCAGCTGCCTTCCTTGGGTTGATGGTCTGCAGGTTGCGCCTAACCTTGTGTTTCTCCAGCATGAGAATGGTGCTACCGTGGGCCGTGTCATACTGATGTGCCTCCAGTGCCATAACCTCAAAGCGGGCAAAGAAGATATTCAGTTCTTCCTCCAGTGTGCGATCACCTTCAGCAGCTCTGAGGTTGGTCTTGTAGTTTGTTAAGTTTTGAACTCCCTGCCACACTTGCCGGCTGTTTTTACTCTCCAGATGGTCTTCAATCCTCCTCCTAAAGTCTGGGCCAGGCTGTAGTGGTCCCTATTTCCAGACCTGAAGACGGTGTTCCTTTCCTTCAGCAACTGCTTGACTTCCCGGGTCATCCAGGGCTTTTGATTGGGGTAAGCCCGGATATGCTTGTCCATTGTGACAGTGTGTATGCAGTGTTAATATAACAGAGTACACTGTCTGTAAACATTTTCAGTTCTTGATCAAAAATATCCCAATTTGTATTATCAAAGCAATCCAGCAGCTGCTGCGAGGCACCCTCTGGCCATAATAACAGTCTTAGTGATGGTGGGAGCAGTTTTCCTGAGGGGGGCATATGCAGGAATTAAAAACAGGGACAAGTGATCAGACTGGACCAGATGTGGTAAAGGTCTGGCCCTATAGCCATTTTTGACGTTAGTAAAAACTTTGTCCAGAATATTGTCACCCCTAGTGGCACACTTAACATGCTGGTAAAATTTAGGGAATGCTGTTTTTAAGTCCGCCTGATTAAAGTCCCCTGCCATGATATGTACAGCATCAGGATATATGCTCTGTTTATTGCTGATGTTTGTATGCAAAAGTGTAATAGCCGAGTTAGCATTAGCATCTGGTGGTATGTAAACAGCTGTTATTATGACCATGGTAAACTCCCTTGGAAGATAAATGGGCCTGCATTTGACAGTCAAATATTCTATGTCTGGTGAACAGTGACAATCTATGATCACTGTGTTGGTACACCAGCTTATATTCACATAAATACAGAGCCCCCCTCCTTTGCTCATCCACTGTTTGGTCATAGTGCTGTATAGTATGGCCCGCTAGCTCGATAGCAGAGTCCGGAATGCATTGATGAAGCCATGTCTCAGTGATAAGCAGAATGCATGATGCATCTTGTTCGCAAGGGATCTGGCATTCGAGAGGAATAGACTGGGGAGCGGTGGTTTGAGTGTCTGCCTCCGTTTCCTTCTCTCTCGATGCCACCGGCACCTCCTCCCCGCCGGGATAATAATCCACGGAGGGCCCGGTCTCCTCGCTATTTCCACCAGTATCTTATGCAAGCAAACACTCTCACGGTGGCCTATGCGATCTCTCGACTAACTGAACACAAAACAAAAAACTAGATGTACAAAATTATCCAAACACAGCACCGACCTGTGAGACACTGAGCTGCTGCAACTGTGTGCGCCGCCATCTTGCCAGATCTTACAAAGTATAATAATATAAAGTGAACATGTCTTTTTAGAAGAATTAAACCACTCAAAGCTTGAACTAATGATTGCCTTAAAAAACTGCATATTAAAATGCCAATATGGCAGTATACATTATGTAGTAGTTTTTCCAATGGTACTGAAAAGGATTAAGCTTGTCATGAAATCAAAAATGACACTCCTTACGTTTTTAGTGCACTACTTACTTAATTTTTTAGTGCACATTAATGCACATTTGTAATTCTTGTGATGAACAGTTAAACTGTGCAAATCAATACACTGGAAAAAAACAAACAAATAAACATTGCTCTCTGATAAATAAAGATTATAATTTTTCAGGATTATATGACATTGTGGATGTATATATTGTATATATTAGCACAGTTTAGTGTTCAGATATTCTTAACCACTACTATCCATGCACTAAAACATAAGTCAGTAAGGTTTTTAGAGCTTTATATATGAAAACCTTTTTTTTGAAACGTAACTAGTGACTAGTACTCTGAGTACTTTTTGAGAGAGTAATTTGTACTTTTACTTAACTACTGTTTTGACACCAGTACTTTTACTTGTAATTGAGTATTATTTCAGCACTGTAATGGTAGTTGTAATTGAGTACAAAATTTAAGTACTCTTTCCACCACTGGTGGCAAAACAGTATTGATACAAATACTTAAGCTAAAATAATGGTCTAAGTTAAGTTTGTACTATTTTCTGCTTTTTTTGAAAAATAAAATAATAATTCTTTGTTCAGTAAATATACTGTCATTAAAATATGTTAATATAAAACATTTATTTTAAAATACAGAAACAAAATCATTTTAATCAGTAAAAAGATTCTGAAAGTATTAATAAAGATCCAATAATAATTATATATAATAATAATAATAAAATGTCTACTAATACAAATACCCAACAAATCTTTGTAGTAACATGAATATGCATGTTGTTTTCACCTTTTAATTTAAAAGCACAATTTTGGTAATGAGGAGCATCGGAGGAGCACTTGAATGCTGTAATTACACTTAACTAGATGAACTTTTTTAAACCTGTTGTCCAACAAAACATTATGACACTTCTACTCCACAACACCAGTCAAATGCTTGCTTTTGTGGTCTGATGTACAGTAGCTTTTTGTAGAATGAGGAAGAACATATGTTCCATAGGCTACTGTAAGAGGAATAAGTTGAAAAGAAATAAATCATATACTTAATTATTTAAAAAATATCACGGATGACTTGAATAACACAGATACACTATACATTATGGCAGTCTAGTGTTTGTTTTATCGTTCAAAACCTTTCCATCTTCTGTTTACTCATTTACAACAATAGCTCTGCTGACCACTATGAGTAGTTTCAAGTTTTATTGTCATGTACAGGTAACAATGAGATTTTGGGTTTCAGTTTAAGTACCCCCCCAGGGCCCCCTCTCGAAGGCTGCATCAACATCCCACAATAGAAGCAGCAGGGGATGGTGGGTGGGTGCCCTGAAGGCCGGACGTGGGAGCATGACCAGGGACTGCCTCCAGGGCAGGTCAGGAGTGAATGGAGACCATGGCGGGTCAGGGGCCTCTGGAGGCCATGAGGGATCAGGAGTCTCAGGAGGCCATGGTGGACCTGGAGTCTCAGGAGTGTATGATGGACCTGGAGCCTCAGGAGGCCATGGTTTTGGATCTACAGGGGTCCAAACCTAAACTCTTAGCCCAACCACCCTCTCCATGAACTTATCTATATAGGCCCCCCCCCAAAAAATACTTGGGGAGGTTTACCTTCTTCATACGCCGTGGATATTCAGGGCTTTTAGTAACACTCGGCTCACCTTGCCACAATTCAATAACAGCCTCAGAATAATACATACTGGAATCTCTGGGAAACTGGAGCTCAGGAGCAAGAATCGGCAGAGAGAAATCTGCAAGGAACGGGATGAGATACCCAGGGTCTTCTTCACAAACTATGCTAGAATCGGGTGAAGGGGAGTCAGCGGGAAATCCGATAAAATCTGGCCACACAGCCAGGGTTTTGGAACTGGCTGTCTGTCTGCGTGCTCTCTGGTGTGTGCTTACGTCGTACAGGCTTTGGACGGTGTATTCGTGGTGCGGGCATAAACTTTCGTGGTGCAGGAATCTGAATATTTTTTTGTGGTGCAGGATTGGAGCTTATATAGCGTCTTCTGATTGCCAATCGGGAGCCAGGCAATTGTATTGTGGTTTTACCTCGGTAATCAGGCGGCATGTAGCTCGGCCATTGCTCGCACGGCCTGGGGAAAGGAGGAAGCCCTTAGGCGAGATGGCAGAGAATTTCCTCGGCCCAGTACATCCTGCTTTATGGTTTTGGGTCGGTGCTTCTGTTACGAAGCGGACAGGACTCAGGAGGTAAGTGCAAACAAACAGTTTATTAAATAAAGAGTTCAACAAAGGCATGTAATGGAGATGATCGCAGGTGTGGTGGTTGATTAGTGACTTGAATAGGTTCAGGGTTCTTGTAATCCTCGTGAGTGTGAGGGAGTGAGGGTGAAGCCCAGCCTGGGCATAACATGTAGCTTATTAAACCTGAGATTATTTGAATGATGCCTGATCTTCTAATCCTAATAACTGATCTCTGGCTAATTTGGTTCTCGTGTTCCCCAAAAAGAGTGCATGTATCAATACTCGAAACCATGATCATCAATGCAGTGATTGGCTGGTGCCAAGACAACAACATAACAATCATAACATTAAAAAAATATTGAAAACTTTTGAACTTTTTAAAACAGTCAAGCGAACAAAATTACATAAATGGTAGAACAGATAAATTAAATGTGCACAGTTTTTATTTTATTTATTTATTATTATTTACATGATTTACAATTATTATTCACATAAATTATTATTCTTATCTTTCAAACAGATTTGTTTTGTGACAGCACTAAATTAAGTTTCTTAAAGATCAAATTTTCCTGCCTCTCCTGCTCTCCATCAAGACACTCCCATAATAGCTTAGTCAAATTCTTAGTCCCAAAGACCAAAAGAACCATCCAGACTTTCACCAGGGACAGATGCAAAAGCAAACACCTGTCATATGAGGAACAAGCAGAGCAAATAACATGGGTGACTGGCATACAGTATCTGCAAAGGTATCACTATCGTGGAGGCATATTATACAGAGACATATACTGTCCATTACAAAGGAGTCTGAGATGAGGGAATCCATATGCAAAACTTTATTTAAAAAAATACTTGCAGGATCAACAGTAACAAACAAGTATGGTGAAGACGAACACAAGATTAGCCCAGGAAACAAGCAAAGGTCAGTCGATTAGCAAACAGAATCCAATAGGGCTAGACAAAGTGATAATCTAAACCGGGACAAACAGTATCTGAGAGGCAAGGTGAAGGGGACGTACACAAGCTAGATCAAAACACCAGAAAAATATATGAAATGACTAGGAAACTCAAACATGATGTCACAAACTGGTACTGAGCAGCGTGCCTTTGTGCCTCTCAGCGGGTCAAGGAGCGGCGGAGACAATGAGGTACGAATGCAAAACATTTATTTAACTCAGAATACAAAGAACATAAAGGCTGACGGGGCAGCAACGCAACATGACATCCAGCGACATTAACACGACATAATGAGAACTCAAATACAACGGGCTTAAATACAGAAAGACTGATGACAAAAAGTGAGGGCAGCTGAAAAACACAGGTGAAGACAATCGACTAATGAACTAAACAGGGAGAAACTAACTGGAGACAAGACAGGACTAAACCAAAATCTGACAAAGGATGGGGGAGACCCAGACAGACAAGAAACACAAACACAGAAACGCCTACGGCGTTACACATGAAAACAGGCTTTGTAAGGTTGCTAAAAAATACTTGGTGGTTTAATCAGTAACTGAGCAGAATTTAAATAGACATGAAACAAGCTAACAAGGGGGAGGAGCTAATCAATTACCAAGGCAACTAACAAGGGGGTAAAGGAACAAGGAAACACAGAAACAATGGGGCACAAACACTTCAAAAAAGAAGTCCACAAACCAAGGGGGACAGGGGAACACAGACTGAAATCATGACATAGCTCCCCCTAAAACTGGCTTCCAGACATTTCTTAAAACAAAAGTTCATGTCCGGGAGGGTGGAGGAGTGGAGGCAGAATAGGGGAAGAGACGAAAAGGCCTGGGGGACTAATAGAAAACTGGGTCCATGCTATAGATTCCAAGACTGAAGCATAACCAGGATAGAAGAGGAACCAGGAGGGAGCTGAGGTGCACTATAGCAGAGTAGATGGCAGAGAAGGCAGAAGCAGAAGCCCCCAGGGTGGAGCAGATGAAGCAGGTGCCCCCCAGGGTGGAGCAGAAGAAGAAGGTGCCCACTGGGGCGGCACAGACTGAGCATGTGGAAACCAGGGTGGCACAGATGGAGCAGGAGCCCTCCATAATGGATGAGATGAAACCAGTCACCAGGGAAGACCAGACAGAGCTAGACCCCACCAGACCTGAGCAGAAAAACAGCATGGTGGAGCAGATGACCACCAGACCAGAGTAGAAGACCTCCACGGCGAAGCAGATGTAGCTGGAGTCCTCCAGGGTGGGGCAGACAGAGCAGGAGATCCTTGGCTTGACTTGACTGGTGAAGATCAGCCGTGGATCGACTTAGCTCATGAAGGTCAACTGTACCATGTCTTGACTCATGAAGATCAACCGTAGCTTGACCTGGCTCATGAAAATCAACTGTGGCTTGACTTGTTTCAAGAAGATTAGCTGTGACTTGCCTTTGCTCGTCATTGGCAGTGGAAACATGACGGGGCATTGCTGTGGCCTTCATTTTGTGAACAAAATCCATTGTCAGCACCATTTCATCAGTGCAAACTGGTGCATCTGCAATTTTGTGAACAAAATCCGCAGTTTCAGTCACAGACGCAATGTCGCGTTCGTCATCTGCGACACCCACAGTGAATGCTGAACCCACAGTCAAAAAAGCATAGTCCATATAATCTACAAGCGATGATCAGCGACCCTCGCAGATTAGCCATGATCTGAGCGGCTGATTAAAGTCCTCGCAAAAGAAATCTATGAGTACACAGTCCGGCAGATCAGAAAAATATGCGAGATCTAAATACTCTTGTACATAGCCCATCAAGCGATCAAAAGCCCTGCTCTAGGGCCAATAACAGTTTTGAAGTCCATACCTGGCCACAGTCCACTTGAAAAGCTGCTGGATCCTTTTGTCTGTCCGAGTATTCTGTATCAAAGGAGTCTGAAATGAGGGGATCCATATGCAAAACTTTATTCAAAGGCATGGTCAAAAATACGGGCAGGGTTGACAGTAGCAAACAAGTATGGTGAAGGCGAAACACAAGATTAGTCCAGGAAATAAGCAAAGGTCAGTCGATTGGCAAACAGAAGCCAACAGGGCTAGGCAAAGAGATAATCCAGGTATCCAAGAGTATACAGGCTAGGTCAGAACACCAGAATTAGACACAAAACGACAGAATCAGGTACTAAGCAATTACCAAGGCAAATTACAAGGGGGCAAAGGAACAAGGGAATACAGAAAAAAATGGGGAACAAACAATTCAAAATAAGAGTCCACAAACCAAGACAGACTGAATCATGACACTGTTATTAAGAAGACGCCTTGTCCATGGTTATTAGATCAAGACAATGGCAGTGCTCATTCTGTGCTACAATATTGTGGTTTGTAGTCTCATGTGGATGTATGCAAAAACAAACAACAATAATGAATTTATTTAACAATTTGTCTCCTCTGGTACAAAGTACAAAGAGTAGAGTACAAAGCTGTGATAATTGAAATTGTGTATTAATATACAAAACAATTACTGGAATATAGATCAGATAAGGTCTAAAAGGTCTAAATATGTACATTACATTTAGGACTATGAATATTAAATTAAAGGGTGGGTTGATAGCTGAATATTCAAACTTTGCTGTAAGTGAGGGGGTTACTGTGTTTCCAAAAGTATAAAACTGAGTCATATTAGTGGCAAGCATCTTCACACAGAGTCTGCTCTTCAAGATCGATCCATTATGGAAGTGTCTGATTGGGGAGTGACAAACACAGAAAATCTAACGATCCGATACTGCTTTCCAGGCAATAATTTGTCTTGTACCAAAAGTATCAGACCAGAAGTGGAATACATTGTTGTGTACATTTTTGTTTCTGTAACATCAGTGTTCACTGTGTTTCTGAACTTGTTGGTGATTGTCTCCATCTCACACTTCAAGCAGCTCCACACTCCGACCAATGTGCTGATCCTCTCTCTGGCCGTGGCTGATCTGATTGCAGGACTGATTCTCATGCCAGTGCAGGGAATGAAACTCATTGAGCCATGCTGGTACTTTGGAGAAATATTCTGTTCAATATTTCCTCTTATTCTCTATGTGGTTGTTACAGCATCTCTTGGTAATTTAATTATAATATCTGTGGATCGGTTTATTGCTGTGAACGACCCTTTGCAATATCCACTGAAGGTCAATGCTAACAGACTCGTTGTCTCTATTGTAGTAAACTGGTTATTCTCCTTTGTATATTCATTTTACCTTTTGTGCGAGTCCTTAATCTACCCAGAAAGAAACCACTCATGTATTGGAGAATGTGTACTTTATGTTAAGTTGGAATATCTAATATTAGATTCCTTTGTTTGTTTAGTGGTACCTTGTTGTGTAATTGTTTCTTTATATGTGAAAATCTGTTTTGTAGCAAATTATCAAGCTAAGCAAATAAACTCAGTCACAGACAAAAAGGCTAAATCCGAAAAGAAGGCTGCAAGAACCTTAGGGATTGTAGTACTGGTTTATCTTCTTTGCTGGGCACCATACTATTTAGTTACTCTTTCCCTTGGGCATGATGAAAATGATGCTCTTATAATTAATATAATGCAATGGATTGTATGCATGAATTCATTAATGAATCCACTTATCTATGCAATGTTTTATCGGTGGTTTAGACTTTCAGCAAAATACATCTTGACACTGAAAATACTGGAACCATCATCAGAATACTTCAATCTGTTCCCAGAAGAGAAATGATCACAAACTTACATGAAAATAAGATATTCTGCCTCTAAATGGAGCAGAATTCTTGTTTTGAACATTAAATGACACCAAGTCATGTAGTAACAGCTATGTTCTTTGTTTAAAAAAGTTTAAATATGGTGTGTACATGTACGCTGTGAGCAATTATATTTGTAAATGACAACAAAGATGAAAGCACTGGATACTGCTTTGCAAAAAAAAAAAAAAAAAATACATTTGTCATTTTAAAGTTGTTATTTCAAAGATTAAAGAAATACAGTATGCATGGTCATGGGCATTCTACAGAATGCAGAAAATGAACATAAATGATTGATGTTTGTAAAATATAATATAATTTCCTATTAAAACTAGAGCATTCATTTGTACAGTATGTGCAGATGATGTCCAGATGTATAAACTAAGGCCTACCTGGTTATTCATTTATACCCTTTAAAATGTAGTATCACAGACATTGTGAAACTAAATGTTAGATCAAATCATCCCAGAATCAGTTTTGTGTTGCTGCCTGTGATCATGTCAGGGATCAGCCAAATTTCTAAATAGGCATTATAGAGTGTTCATAGCATGAAAACACAACAATTCAGTTGTAAGATAAATGGCACACATTAAAATCCATTGATGCAAATTATTCAGCTTTTTTGTCTTATTTCACAGTTTTGATTTGAACATATTGGCTTTAATTTATGCGCTTCATGTAGGCTCAAGAATAACTGTATATGACAAGTAACATTAACAGAGCTGTTCTGTCACATTAGGCATATTTGGTATTAAGAGTGAAATTGATTAAACTTGATTGAAGAGTGTGCTTTATTTATTTATTTGCAAGAAGTTCAAACCGATTACTTTGCAACAAATTCCAGATTATCACTTGCAGTCAGAGGAGGAGTTGAGAATCAGACATTTCCTGTTTCTAGTAGTGAATTATCACAAATTAAGTGGAATAGATGCAATATTTTCAAATATTTAATGTGCTGCTTAATATTATATTTAATGGGGGCAGGGCAATGTCTATCTTTAAGGTACAGAGTTGAATTATGATCTTTTATAGGTTATATATAAGTATATAATAAGGACTTCTAAATTACTGAATACCAGGAAATAGATTCCAACTGATGTAGGCCACTGGTTTCTCAGATACTTTGCCTTACGTTACTCAACTAGAACACATTTTCTATCTTTACATCTATTAAATACATCTCACAGTCACACCTGATAGAGTTCTTCACTGTCCTGCATAGCAGATTCTGCAATGATGTTGTAAGTAAGTTGGATGTCAGTCAGACACATATCTAACCAGCACTGTGGTCATCACCGTTGATTGGGTGCATCTTTATCACTTTATATTGCGCTTACAGTTTCTTTAAAATACCTTAACCTTGTATTTTAGTGTACTGGATACTTATACAACTGGTAACTGCATTGTCCTTGGCCTAAATGTTTAGAAGAGCAACAACTACTACCAAAGTACTCTAGATACCAAAGTGTACCAAAGTACTATAGAGTCAAATGTGAGGTCATCTGTCCGGCAGCTAAATTTTGGCCAAAACTGGTTCGTGCAACAGGATGAACAGAACGGCTGAAAAAGAAAATAATCAAGTTGTTGAAATCGCAACAAGGTCCAGACCTCATCTTGACTGAAATGCTGTGGTGAGAGTTAAGAGTTTTATAATAATTATTATTATAGGCCTATTGTTATAGGCATGCATTGTTATGACGGAGTTTTAGAGCCACCAAAAAAAAAATAAAAATCTAAAACTATGAGATTAAGTCGTAATATTATGAGATTAAAATCTCTTTAGTTCGCACACACATTTGTAAATGTATTTGATATAATTTGATAGATAGGGTATACGATAGGGTATATGATATGTCTTCCTTCATTTTTTGGAAGGCAAAAAGAAGAAATGTTGAGGTAAAAAAAAGACAGAAAGACATGTAATTGTAACAACAACAGGATGAGTAAAACATAAGTAAATTTTAAATTTTATGATGTACTATCCCTTTAACTAGAGCTTACAGATGCACGGGGGCTGTTCCAATGTTATGTCTAAAAACAAGTGGAGATCGCGTCCACGCCGCTTTCTCTCCTTTGATAAGCAGATGGGAGCACTAACCCGTTTTCTCTGCCGTTGCCCCATAATTGTGCTGTTGCTAAGCGAGTTACCACATGTTGCATGTGTTGTGTAATTCCTCATCTCACCACAGGTGGTGGAGAATGCGGGTAAATTGAGGAATTACCAACCACACACCAAAGGGAAAGAAAATTGACACTTGTTTTTTTCCCCTCTGTCCTGTTTTCAGTTCCCCCGTGTCATCAGGCTTGTTGACGGTGCTCTTCTCCCAGCATGGAGGACCTGACCAACGGGAGTGCCGTTCCTGGTAGTGTCGACGTCTAAAATGGACACAGTCCTTGAACTAGTTCACTTCCACCCCATGGCCGGCCATCTAGGGGCTGCCAACACCGCCCAGCTCCTCCACGACCGGTTCCACTGGCCAGTCCTCAACGGAGAGGTAAAACGGTTCTGTCAGGCGTGCCTGACCTGCCAGAAGACCGCACCAAAAATGCCTCCTCCCAGCCCACTCATACCACTCCCAGTCATTGAGGTACCCTACGCTCGGATTGGCATGGATCTCGTGGGGCCGCTGCCTAAGTCTGTCCATGGTCAGGAACACGTGCTGGTGATCGTCAACTACACCACCAGGTACCCCGAAGCAATCCCCTCGTCCACTATGTCCTCTTCGGGATCTGGGAGGTGCCCCAAGCCTCCACGGGGTTCAACCCTTTTGAACACCTGTTTGGCCGACAGCCCCGAGGACTACTTGACATTGCCAAGGAGGCATGGGAGAAGCAGCAGCCAACACCTTTCCGCTCAGTGCTGGAGCATGTCTGGGAAATGCATCTTAAAACTACCTTCACTACATTATTTATATGACCACGTACTTTGGTGGGTTGCAGGATTCTGTATAACATCATAATTTTGTAATAATATTGTGGCAATATTATTTTATTATTCCCAAGGAGCAATCAGCCTTTTGTTGTAAGCCTAATAAAAGCAAGTACATTTTTAATATGCACACATTTAAATAGTTCAGTATTGTTCAATTGTTTTTATAGATTTAGGCCCATTAAACATTATTTTTAAGGGCCAATTCACCCAAAAATGAAAATTACCCCATAATTTACTTAATTTACATAATTTTCTTTAAGATAAACACACTCAAATATAAAAAAAGACAAATATTATAGACAAATATACATAAATACTTAAATCCTAGCTGTTCCAAGCTTTGTAATGGCAGTAAACAGGGTGGGATTTTGAAGCTCTAAAAAGTCCATTCGTTGATCATAGAACACGCAACATACGCAACTTGTGTGTGATAAAATCATCTGTAAAATAAATGTAAAAAAGTCTTTATTTTATTGTGCTGCATTTTAAACATTTATTAAGAAGTAAATTACTATAAAGTGTATTTTAAGTTGCATTTAATTTGGTAAACAATTCACAAGAACACAAGTCATCTTCAAAGGCATCTGTATGTCTTAATGTCTTAAATTAAAATAGGTTTGTTTGTATTTCTTTTCAGCATTGTCAACAAAGGAAGCGATGCCGGGAGGTTCTTCTAAATCCTACCAAAATTTGATTGTTAACCCTGACTCTTCCAGATGTATAAACTAAGGCCTACCTGGTTATTCATTTATACCCTTTAAAATGTAGTATCACAGACATTGTGAAACTAAATGTTAGATCAAATCATCCCAGAATCAGTTTTGTGTTGCTGCCTGTGATCATGTCAGGGATCAGCCAAATTTCTAAATAGGCATTATAGAGTGTTCATAGCATGAAAACACAACAATTCAGTTGTAAGATAAATGGCACACATTAAAATCCATTGATGCAAATTATTCAGCTTTTTTGTCTTATTTCACAGTTTTGATTTGAACATATTGGCTTTAATTTATGCGCTTCATGTAGGCTCAAGAATAACTGTATATGACAAGTAACATTAACAGAGCTGTTCTGTCACATTAGGCATATTTGGTATTAAGAGTGAAATTGATTAAACTTGATTGAAGAGTGTGCTTTATTTATTTATTTGCAAGAAGTTCAAACCGATTACTTTGCAACAAATTCCAGATTATCACTTGCAGTCAGAGGAGGAGTTGAGAATCAGACATTTCCTGTTTCTAGTAGTGAATTATCACAAATTAAGTGGAATAGATGCAATATTTTCAAATATTTAATGTGCTGCTTAATATTATATTTAATGGGGGCAGGGCAATGTCTATCTTTAAGGTACAGAGTTGAATTATGATCTTTTATAGGTTATATATAAGTATATAATAAGGACTTCTAAATTACTGAATACCAGGAAATAGATTCCAACTGATGTAGGCCACTGGTTTCTCAGATACTTTGCCTTACGTTACTCAACTAGAACACATTTTCTATCTTTACATCTATTAAATACATCTCACAGTCACACCTGATAGAGTTCTTCACTGTCCTGCATAGCAGATTCTGCAATGATGTTGTAAGTAAGTTGGATGTCAGTCAGACACATATCTAACCAGCACTGTGGTCATCACCGTTGATTGGGTGCATCTTTATCACTTTATATTGCGCTTACAGTTTCTTTAAAATACCTTAACCTTGTATTTTAGTGTACTGGATACTTATACAACTGGTAACTGCATTGTCCTTGGCCTAAATGTTTAGAAGAGCAACAACTACTACCAAAGTACTCTAGATACCAAAGTGTACCAAAGTACTATAGAGTCAAATGTGAGGTCATCTGTCCGGCAGCTAAATTTTGGCCAAAACTGGTTCGTGCAACAGGATGAACAGAACGGCTGAAAAAGAAAATAATCAAGTTGTTGAAATCGCAACAAGGTCCAGACCTCATCTTGACTGAAATGCTGTGGTGAGAGTTAAGAGTTTTATAATAATTATTATTATAGGCCTATTGTTATAGGCATGCATTGTTATGACGGAGTTTTAGAGCCACCAAAAAAAAAATAAAAATCTAAAACTATGAGATTAAGTCGTAATATTATGAGATTAAAATCTCTTTAGTTCGCACACACATTTGTAAATGTATTTGATATAATTTGATAGATAGGGTATACGATAGGGTATATGATATGTCTTCCTTCATTTTTTGGAAGGCAAAAAGAAGAAATGTTGAGGTAAAAAAAAGACAGAAAGACATGTAATTGTAACAACAACAGGATGAGTAAAACATAAGTAAATTTTAAATTTTATGATGTACTATCCCTTTAACTAGAGCTTACAGATGCACGGGGGCTGTTCCAATGTTATGTCTAAAAACAAGTGGAGATCGCGTCCACGCCGCTTTCTCTCCTTTGATAAGCAGATGGGAGCACTAACCCGTTTTCTCTGCCGTTGCCCCATAATTGTGCTGTTGCTAAGCGAGTTACCACATGTTGCATGTGTTGTGTAATTCCTCATCTCACCACAGGTGGTGGAGAATGCGGGTAAATTGAGGAATTACCAACCACACACCAAAGGGAAAGAAAATTGACACTTGTTTTTTTCCCCTCTGTCCTGTTTTCAGTTCCCCCGTGTCATCAGGCTTGTTGACGGTGCTCTTCTCCCAGCATGGAGGACCTGACCAACGGGAGTGCCGTTCCTGGTAGTGTCGACGTCTAAAATGGACACAGTCCTTGAACTAGTTCACTTCCACCCCATGGCCGGCCATCTAGGGGCTGCCAACACCGCCCAGCTCCTCCACGACCGGTTCCACTGGCCAGTCCTCAACGGAGAGGTAAAACGGTTCTGTCAGGCGTGCCTGACCTGCCAGAAGACCGCACCAAAAATGCCTCCTCCCAGCCCACTCATACCACTCCCAGTCATTGAGGTACCCTACGCTCGGATTGGCATGGATCTCGTGGGGCCGCTGCCTAAGTCTGTCCATGGTCAGGAACACGTGCTGGTGATCGTCAACTACACCACCAGGTACCCCGAAGCAATCCCCTCGTCCACTATGTCCTCTTCGGGATCTGGGAGGTGCCCCAAGCCTCCACGGGGTTCAACCCTTTTGAACACCTGTTTGGCCGACAGCCCCGAGGACTACTTGACATTGCCAAGGAGGCATGGGAGAAGCAGCAGCCAACACCTTTCCGCTCAGTGCTGGAGCATGTCTGGGAAATGCATCTTAAAACTACCTTCACTACATTATTTATATGACCACGTACTTTGGTGGGTTGCAGGATTCTGTATAACATCATAATTTTGTAATAATATTGTGGCAATATTATTTTATTATTCCCAAGGAGCAATCAGCCTTTTGTTGTAAGCCTAATAAAAGCAAGTACATTTTTAATATGCACACATTTAAATAGTTCAGTATTGTTCAATTGTTTTTATAGATTTAGGCCCATTAAACATTATTTTTAAGGGCCAATTCACCCAAAAATGAAAATTACCCCATAATTTACTTAATTTACATAATTTTCTTTAAGATAAACACACTCAAATATAAAAAAAGACAAATATTATAGACAAATATACATAAATACTTAAATCCTAGCTGTTCCAAGCTTTGTAATGGCAGTAAACAGGGTGGGATTTTGAAGCTCTAAAAAGTCCATTCGTTGATCATAGAACACGCAACATACGCAACTTGTGTGTGATAAAATCATCTGTAAAATAAATGTAAAAAAGTCTTTATTTTATTGTGCTGCATTTTAAACATTTATTAAGAAGTAAATTACTATAAAGTGTATTTTAAGTTGCATTTAATTTGGTAAACAATTCACAAGAACACAAGTCATCTTCAAAGGCATCTGTATGTCTTAATGTCTTAAATTAAAATAGGTTTGTTTGTATTTCTTTTCAGCATTGTCAACAAAGGAAGCGATGCCGGGAGGTTCTTCTAAATCCTACCAAAATTTGATTGTTAACCCTGACTCTTCCGATAAAGACTCCTCTTACCTGCCTGAAGAAAATAAGAAGGTCTTACGGACCACAAGAACCTGGAATATCTCCAGCAGGCTAAGCGGCTAAATCCTCGACAGGCTCGATAGTCCTTGTTTTTTAATCATTTCCAGTTTCTTCTGTCTTACAGACCTGGCACCAAGAATGTCAAACCGGATGCCCTGTCCCGAGCTTACTCTTCCGAGACACAGGAGAAGCCCTTGACATTAATTATCCCTAAGTCTAGAATTGTTGCGCCCCTTCAGTGGGAACTGGAGAGAGTGATGCGAGAGGCTCAAGCTCAGGAACCAGACCCAGGGGGTGGTCCTTCAGGATGCCTATATGTCCCTCAATCTGCCCGGGCCCGAGTATTGCAGTGGGGCCATGAGTCTCCCTTGACATGTCACCCAGGAACTGCTTGCACTCTTGAATTCCTCCAGAGACGATTTTGGTGGTGATCCATGAAGGATGATGTCAAAGTCTATGTAGAAGCCTGCCCTGTTTGCTGCCAGGGAAAATCTAAACATCAGCGACCTCAGGGACTGCTCCACCCCTTACCCATTCCCCGTAGACCAGGGTCGCACCCACCGTCCCTGGGCAATACTGTCATCCTAGTAGTTGTGGACAGGTTCTCTAAGGCCGCCTGGTTCATTCCACTAACCAAATTGCCATCGGCTAAAGAGACAGCAGAGCTCCTCATTAACCATGTCTTCCGGGGATTTGGAATTCCCCAGGATACTGTCTCTGACCGAGGGCCCCAATTTTCATCCAGATTCTGGGGGGCCTTCTGCAAGCTGATAGGGGCCACAGCCAGTCTATGTTTATTGGTTATTCCCCCCCATTGTTCCCTGAGGAGGAGTCACTGGTTGGTGTTCCCTCAGCCCAGCGTTTTGTCCAACACTGTCGGCAGACCTGGAGAAAGGCCAGGCGTTCCTTTCTCCAGACCTCCCTGAGATACCAACGTCAGGCTAATCATCGCCGCAGGTTTGCCCCTAATTTCCGAGCAGGTCAAAGAGTCTGGTTAGCCACCAAAAACCTGCCCCTCCGGGTTGAATCAAAGAAGCTTTCCCAGAGATACACTGGTCCTTTTCACATAGCAAGGAAAGTAAACCCTGTTTCCTATCGATTTTTTCTTCCTCGTTAACTTAGAATTAACCCCACTTTCCGTGTCTCATTATTAAAACCTGTCTTGTCTTCTCCATTTGCTCCTCCACGCAGACCCCCTCCACCTCCCAGGATCATTGATGGCCAGCCAGTCTACACCGTCCACCGGATATTGGACTGTCGGAGGGTTCAGAACTCACTGCAGTATCTGGTGGACTGGGAGGGCTATGGGCCAGAGGAGCGCTCCTGGGTTCCAGCAAAAGACATCCTGGACCGAAGTTTAATCCAGGATTTTCGCACCCGGAGGTCGGGGTGTGCTGGAAGGAACGTCAGGAGCCGTTCCTAGAGGAGGGGGTCCTGTCACCATTCTACCAGCTGTAGTGTGTCTCCGTGCCTCTAGAGGTCCCCTCTGTTCTCTTTTGCCTTAGTTCTTCTTTGTGAAGCCTTGTTAGCATTATTTACGTCACCTGTGCCTTGTTTCCTCCAGTGTATTTAAATGCTGCATTTTTCTCTTGGCTCTTCACTCGGTTTTTCAGTCTTACTCTGTGTCTACCTGACCTCGCTCAAGCCTTCCAAAAAATTGCTACAAAGGTATTCTGTGACTCTATCTTTGGTTGTTGTTCTCTTTTTCAGTTTTGTTTTTCTCCCCTCATGCATGAGGGAACATGTATAAATTAATACACCATTACATGGAATGAGAAACAGATGCATAGGTGCCTGAGGAGTTTAAGACATGAACCATCCTACAAAAGGTTTTAAGTGCTCTAAGTCGTCTACCTGGGGGTAAAGGAGCAAAAATATGCCTAGCAGGATGAGTGGTATCCTTAAGAATTGCTTAAGAATTTTTCTCTTCAAATGTGAGACATAAATGTCAACAACAGAGGGCAGATCACAGCCTATAATATTTGAGGCACTCCACACAATATTTTGAATCTGACTTTTTTGTTGAACTGTGGAGCTGCCAAACCACACTATAATCAAAAAAGTCAGAACACTTTCTATGACAGCCCTATCAAACCTGAACATACCAACTTTAGATACTCCAAATTTCTTGAGAGACTTGTGTCTTATGAAGTAACCACACCAATGAAGTTTGATTGAACTTCTTAATATTGCCACTTATGGCACTTTTCCACTGCGTGGTATGGCTTGTTACGGCACGGCTCAGTTCGGCTCGGTTTGCACTTCAACTGCAGTTTAGTACCGCTTTAGAGTGGGCAGGATTATTCATGTGTCGTTATAGTTGTGATGCCTCTACTGCCGTGACATCATCGTAAACGCGCCACAAACAAACACACAACAATGGAGCATATTGACGGAATGGTATTCTTCATTCTCGGCATCTGGATGTTTGTAACAGCAAGACATCTGTAATTCCTTAATAGACCACAAAACAGCCATTTTTGGTTAATACAAAAGGTGTGTTTCTTCAAACAAAAAAAATCCTTTTTTGCTATTTTAATTTTAACTTCCTATGTTCTATTCTGCAGAAAATCCAAAATCCACAAAGCAAGAGAGCGATGAAACCCAGTTTCTTCCAATCTAACAAAAAGTTTTATTGGAACAATAGTATCTCTGGCAGAAGTATCAGGAGTCTCCAGTTGTTACATTGAATGAACACACAAACCATCAGTTTCATCTTCTACTGACCTATTAGACCTATAAGCGAATTAGTGAGAATCCAGGCTAATGGTTGAAATTATATTCTTCAGTACCAATCTCTCAAAGATTTTCATTATGACCGAAGTTAAGGCCACTGGTCAATCGTCTAAGCCGGTAATATGCTCCTGTATATATGCGGTTTAAGGCGTCTTCTTCTGATGAACTTAACTTAAGAACTTAAATTAAACATTGAGTTTTGATTGTACAGATAAGAGCAATACATCAATCGAATCTGAGAAGGGTCTACTTTAATTTGTATACACATATAATAACAACACAACTTTGTACATTTAGAAAATGAAGAAAACAAACGTTGCTGCCTGCCTCGTTGGTTTGCGTGATCTAAAATGAACTGAAACTCAGCAAAAACTCCACAAAGAGACATGAGAGTTATATCTGTAGAAAGCTTGATATGTGTAGTAAATCCAACCTCTGTGGCTCTTTCAGACCGTCATCAGCGGGAACCATCGCCCAAATACTAGTTTCCACCCGGACCCATATCACTAAAACACCTCGTCACTTCCATGGCAGGTTTTTTTGTGACTATTTAAGCGCACGCTTCAGTGAAGCAAGTCGCAAAGTTTTGCTCTGCCTCGGCATCAATCCTTAGCGTTTACTCTGTGTTTTTGGACTGCTTTATTTTTGACCTTGGACTGCCTTATTACTCTGAACCCTTGCTGAATACCTCGACTCTCTGCCTGGAGACCGACATTGATTCTCGCCTGTGATCCCGATCTTCTGCCTGGACACTTACCTTGTCTTTGTCTCTCCACGTTGTTCCCGTTTACTGGTAATTGACCTCTGCCTGTTCGACTCTGTTTATTATTAAAGCTGCATATGGATCTAACGATGTCTGACTCTGAGCCTCAAGTTTCACAGAAAACCTAGATAGCAGGGTCTCGTTGGTGTATTCATTGTTAACGAGAGAGCTCTGGAATGGGCTACAGCTCTATGGGACAGCAGATGAATGCCGTTTCCCTCATACCAGGAGTTTGTGCAAATCTTCAGGGAGGTCACTCCGCATCACTCTGCGGGTGGACGGGAGCCCGGTGAAGAAATCCTCACACCAAGGCAATCAATCCACCGCTGAATTTACCATCCAATTTCGCACCCTCGCCGCGCAGACCGGCTGAACATCGGATCCTTTAAAGGTGCTGTACCGTAAGGCTTTAAGAGAGGATCTACAAATGGAGATGGCATGCTGGGATGAGGGCAAAACGCTCGAGCAGTACATGGATCTCACCATCCAAATCGACAATCTGCTTCGTTCTCGTCATACCAGATGCTCAGCTACCTTCACCTCAGCCACAGCCTATCCTCACTCAACGGAGCCCGAACCCATGCAAATTGGGACTACTCACCTCACGCAAGAGGAGGGGAATCGTCAGCTATGCACCCACCTGTGTCTGTATTGTGGACTACCTGACCACGTCCGAGCCAACTGCCCCACTCAACCACTCTGTCAGTCCACCAACCGGGTGAGTGAAAATTCCTCTCTTGTCATGCCAGTTAAGCTTACTGTAAGAGGTCAAGAATTTGTCACCACTGCCTTCATAGATTCAGGAGCAGAAGGTAACTTCATTGATAAGAGATTTGCTAAGCGTTGTGGTTTTTTGCTTCTTTCATGTGGCTCGCGGGTGGCTGTGGCAGCCCTAGACAGACGACCACTCGGCTCCGGTCACGTGACAACCATCACAGAGGATCTAACACTGCACATGGGTTCTATGCACCAGGAGATCATTCGACTATTCACCGTTGACTCACCTGACCACCCAGTGATCCTCAGCTCCCGCGGCTGGAGCTGCACAATCCCACAATCTCCTGGAGTGAGAGAGAGATTACAGATTGGTCTCCATATTGTCACGTTCACTGTCTCAAAGGTCATAAGGAAACACCACATCCTGCACCTACCTCACAGGAAGTCCCCACCAAGGAACCCCAGCACGAGCACCTACCTTCCCAGTATCTAGACCTACAGGAGGCTTTCAGCAAGGAAAAAGCTAACACCCTACCACCACACAGAGCCACCGACTGTGCCATCGAGCTTCTTCCTGGGGCTGTACCTCCCAAGGGTTTCCACTCTCACAACCTGAAACAGAGAGTATGCAAACCTACATCCAAGAGGAACTAGCCAAGGGATTCATTCGGCCTTCCACGTCTCCAGCCTTCTCGTGTTTTTCTTTGTAAAAAAAAAAAAAGATAGCAGCCTTTGACCTTGCATTGACTACCGTGGTTTGGACGAAGTGAGTGTAAAATACCGCTACCCGCTAGCCCTGGTACCATCGGCCCTTGAGCAGCTACGCAAGGCCCGATACTTCACCAAGCTCGACCTGAGGAGTGCTTACAATCTCGTCCGCATTAAGGAAAGTGATGAATGGAAAACTGCCTTCTCCACCACCATAGGGCACTATGAATATTGGGTACTGCCCTTCGGGCGCAACATCCAGGGCAGCTGGAAGATAGGGGAGGAGTTACGATGGATTATAGAAGGTATATATCCTTCTCCATAATCTTCTTTCTTTTTCTTCTTTTCGCTGCAACAGTGAGCAAACATGCAATTTGTATGGCAAGCTTCTTGCAAGCTACAATTTTTAATAATAATCCCACGTGAGAACTACGGGCTTGCATACGTAACCTTGCATTGTTTCCATGCCACTTCTTGCATGTGTTGTGTTTGTTGTAAGACTTTGCGGACCTGGGCAAAGTTGTCGGCAATTCTTCCTATTGTAAATTCATGAAGTGTGAAACCCCCTGTTGCCAATCCATTGTGCAGTGTGAACACAACAGCGACCACGTCATGCAGTGTGAAAAGATCTGTGATGCGACTACTTTGAAAATCTTGCAGTCTGAACTCAGCATTATTCTTTCAACATATACCCAAACACTTTGGATGTAAGTTTGGTCATTAGTTAAATCAAAAATTGTTGAAATGCTTAAATAAAAATATGATAATGTATTAATTTAATAATTTAATTTTGATTGAACCATCTGAACATGGTGTGTTTGATATAGAGAGACGATTTGGCCCATGATCTTCAATAATATTTTTGCTTTCTTTTGATGGTGTTAGATTATGATGTAATGATACTCTTTTGAGACCAATCAGCACCTTTAATTGGACCAAGCTGTTAAAACTATCCAGAGAGTATGAACAATTATCACTTGACAATACAGTGTTTGCCATCACTAATGATGTCTCATGAAACATATGGTTGAAGCTTAGCAATTAAAGGTGTTAAATGTACAGACAAGTAATAATTTTGTGATGCAACCAGAGCTATTGTTGCTCATTACATCCAGGTAACTCATCATTATTCTAAACCACATTGCTAATTTTATAAAAAAATAAAATAAATATTTAAAATCTGACACAAGATGAAAACTTTTGTTTTGTGCAATAAAAGAGTGGTTATTATACTAAGTAGAAACGACTAATGAACGAAGATGAATGCTTGATGGATGTTGTTACAGAACGCGCCTCTGTGGCCCTCTCCAATGGGCAACAGCGGGAACCTTCACCGGAATACTAGTTTCCACACG
>JAUMHI010000259.1:3268087-3283609 GCA_032359435.1 Enteromius unitaeniatus | reverse complement strand
CCCCAGAGGCCTGGTGGCTGCACAGCCCATGGAGGTCCCTGAATCACAGTCTATTCAGTCTCAGAGGGCGATGTCAGTGTCAGTCTAGTCTAGGAGGGTGAATTCATTGCCAGTCTGGCCTCAGAGGGCGCAAGGTCAGTCTGGTGGCCCCAAGAGAGCTCTGTCACTGTCTGGTCGAACCAGAGGGGTTCTGCTGCCATCCGCTCCGCCCTGGAAGATGGCCTTGCTTTCTGTTTCACCCAGGTGAAGGCAGAGGGCTTCTCCGCCACCTGCGCCGCCCCAGTGGGCTTCTCTGCAGTCCGCTTTTCCTGTGTATGTTTTCTGTCCATGTACTCTGTGTTTACCTTCTGTATCCTCATGTCTTCCCTTGTTTATGTCTCCGCCCCATCATTAGTGTTCACTCCCTGCCAGCCGTGTGTGTCCAGGTGTCCCCCATTGTCTCTGATTGATGTTTGTATAAATACTGTGTCTTGTGTACGCCCAGTTGTCGGATGTTAACATTACATGTATGCTCATGTGTCTCTCATCGTTCTTCGCGTTTTCTTTGTTTTGTCCTTTTCATGAATAAATGTCTTTATTTCATTCAAGTCCTGCCTCTGAGTCCTGCCTACCTGGTTCAAGGAAGCAATAGCGCGAGAAACCACAGCCGATTCATGACAAATACTAAAATACACCACTACTGTCAACTTTTACATTTGCTTTGACAGTGAAAGCAGACAATAACACATTGGGTTCAGTCATGCCATCTTTTAGTTTCAGCATGGCTGTAACATACAAGCCTCAGACTTTAAATGACCAGCTCCAAAAATACTGTGTTTGATTTACCAGCAAGATGGTTTGCTATTTCTCCCACAAGGTTGCTCTTACCATGTTCACTTTAAATGTCTAATAATGTGTGGTGACTCTATGTAGTTCTCAGTGTGTGTGTGTTTTAATCCTTTCTTCATCCTTCAAATGGTGCAAGAAACAGAATACTTATGTCCTAGTGCTTCTGGAAAGTCTTGACTCTGAGCTGTCTTTGCCTTCTGTCTGTCGCATGTACAGAATGTATATCTGTAAAAACAGTGAAACACTCAAGAACTCAGCTAGCTGTTGAGCAGAGCAATGTGAATACAGTAGCTACAGCCTATTCATTCTGAAATGAAGCAGTTACACAATTCCGTTTCAAAGAGTGATTAGTCATATCACATTTATGGCTCAGGTGGTTGGCTCAAAAATATCTGGAATTTGGTGTTTATGAGCAAAGATGGCAGCATGGAGTACATCACACACCAGCCAAACTACTGTCATTTAGATTAATATTGTGATTGGTACTGAGCATCTGCTTTGTTGGCTAACAAAAAGTCCTCTTATTTGTATCCTTTTGCTTCTAAACTTGACTTCATTCTGGTACGTAACACCCACTTTTAATAATCCAATCAGTTCCCTATTAATAACATGAAGACCATTTATTTATTTAAGTCTTAACATTTTCAACTCATTTTCAAGTGCTATAACAAGTCTCACTTGGCAAAGATTTTTTTTTGTTAGTTTTTGTTAATTGTATAATAAGTAAAAAGAAAATGAATAGATAGAATAGAAAAGAATAGAGAACCAGACTGATCTCACGGCAGTTCGTCCATATTTTACCAATTTGTACAAATCCGTAAGACCTCAGATCCAGGTCCGCCGTGGCCGCCCAAGGGTCCAGATCCGCCATGGTCGCTCCAGAACTCCGCCCCTGTCGGCCTCTTGAACACCCACCCATCATTTCCCCACTTAAATCACTGTTTGGAGCATCTGGAAGGCGCTCCTTACAGCGGGGGCTGTGTCATGAGCGCTCCACCAGAGGGCACCCACATTCACCACACCTCCATTGGACTCTTTCTTTCACAGACTCAATTTCCCATCAACCACTGGACCTCCACACCTGCTAGCACTCAGTAATCATCACCAGCTGCTGCCTATTATCTCACCCACTCAGTCATTAGCCCTCTGCTTAAATATCACAGTCTTACAACAACTCGCAATTCTAAGCTTTCTAGTTTCCTGTTTCTATTGTTTTTGAACTTGCTCTGTTCCATTATTCTGTATTTGTTCGCCGTCTGCCTCGACCCCTTGCTTTGTATTTTGACCACGATTTTGCCCTGCTTCTGATGTACCTGTCTGCCTGTGTTTTTGACCCTGTCTCTCGACTTTGAAATAAAAGCTCTTGTAATTTGATGTGAACTCTCATGCCCCATTCGTCACATGTGCCTTGCACAAGGGTCTCATCTCAGTCATGGTATGAAAGGTGAATTTGTACAAATTAGCACGATTTAGCAGGAATCTCTATTTGTTTTTCATACATTTCATAAGCAAAAACAATTAGGAGTTTCATGATATCTTGATTCTTTCCACACACATCACAATATGTAGCCGTCACAGACACGCCAGGCTCCACCATCACCCAATCACAGTGCTCACTCTCACCAGAATACTGATCACAATCACCTGACACCACCACCTGAATTCAATCACCAGTCAACAACAGCCACATAAATCCACACACCACTCAATGACTGAGCTCGTTCCTGACAAGTGGGCTAATCTGGGAAGCTCTAATGCAACTTACCTGAATAATTACCTTGTGATATCCTTTGTGTTCTCCTCGATCTCTGTGTCCTCCTCAGGCTCCTTGGATTTCCTCATTGTGTCTCCAGCGTCTCAGTTTGTGTGGTTGTGGCCCTTCGTCATTGTGTCTTCATCGTCAGTCTGTCATCCAGCAATTACTCCAACCCTGCAAAAGGAACCACTGATATCATTCCTGTGTTCCTATCATCGGAAACTATCAACGAAAGCCATACTCACCATTATCATCTGCTTCAAGCTCTGTTACTCTGTTACTCCTTTGCTGCCTTTAATAAAATACTTTGTTATTTAACTTGTGTAGTCTGCTTCTTAACAGTAGCGTAACAGCCAGATTGTTAAGTTATGCTTGTTAAAAGGATTTATCACTTGTCCATTTTTATCCTAACATGATATGGTCATTTTGATATTCTTGGATCCATCTGGTTTTCACTTATGCATTAATTTCACTGTAAGCTATAAAAATATCCATTACCTCACAGAATATGAATTTCCGCAGCATTCACACTTCCCATAACCTTGTCACATTAGCATATGGAGACCGGGTTGCATATCCGCAATAAGCTGTTGACTTACAGATATCGAAGGAGATCATTCAATCTGATGGTAATCACCCGTAATGTTTCTGATGAAATGCATTGTGTCATAAGGTTAATTACCCTGTATTTGCTTTCAAACTGGCTTTCATTATATTCAAAATGTCCTAGACAATTACACAGGGCCGTGTTCTATTAAAACAAAATTAGCCACTGCAGAACTCGCTGTAAACTTGCTAGTTTGGATTCATTACTTGAAATTGGCAAAGCACTTAATGAGTACACGTGTATCTGCCTGCCTCATTTAACACTAAGAATTGAAGCAAGCGTGAAGCAAACATCCTGCCATCGCAGATCCTTCGATTGACCAAAGTAAATATGTGCACAACATATAAAAAGCTGTTGACAGCAGTGTTGAGGAGTAGCTAACTGAATGGTAGTTCACTATATTTCCCTAGTAGCTCACTTGAAACAATACCAAAACTAATTTCAGGGAGATTAAACTCCAAGAGCACAATGATTTTATTCAATTATATTATTTATATTATATAATTCGACTCACTGAGTCATTCTTTATTACAACATTAAGCAAGTCTACTGAGAGTTTAGCCTCATCACATGGTAAAACATCAACAGAGCCCCAACAGTGATGGAAATAACAAAGCTTGATACTGTGACCCTAAATGAGAATGAACATTCATTCAAAGCCATGCATTGTGTGGCAAAATATTATGTCTTTGATTCAATTACGCAGTAATTCGACATAAAAACATATTGTGCCCTTTAGTAAGTGCAGTATACTGGTTTGCATATCAGTTCGCCACTGTGAGATAAAGCAAAGAACATAAGCTATGGATAAAAGTCTGGAAGGTCAAAAAACAAATATGTTGGCTTTATTGAGTAGCACCAGAATTTGTACGCAGGGGCACATTGCGTGTGTTTGAACAGATGATGGATTAAATGGAAAAGCAAAGTAAAGTAAAAAGCACCTGCACAAACGTTCTGCTGTTTTTAAATGATACATACTATAATAAGTGTGTCAGATACAGTACTTTAAATTAACTGCAACAGATGTACCTACAACATACTCAGTAGGAAAGTTGAAAGCTGGATCACATTTTATTTTAGGTGGAATGAATTAATATGTTCTTATATTTAAAAAATTAAGTACTATGTACAATATTGCATTGCAAAACACTTTTGCTGCTATAAAGTAGGACCGAAAGTTAAAAATATGAATAAAGGAGGATATTAAAATCAGCATTTATGAGGACTAGACTTTATGCTGCCCCTCAAAAGTATGTCTACAGAAGACTACAGAAAATATGACTGCCCTTTCTGTGCTAAACTGATGATGATGATTCATTGTCAGCTCTTTAATGTGTGGATTTCTATTGCCATTCTTTGAAAAGAAAGGAGAATGATTGGATTCACTATTACACAATCACCTGTACCCTCTGACTGGCTTATTTAAGACACGTTAAGGGTTGAGATTTAAAAAATCCTCCAGATACAACTCTGCCAATCTCATCATAAAATATGAATCTGTCTGGCTACTATAAAATCTTCCAGCAAATTGCCAACCCAAATGGAATATTTGCACAAGGCTTTTCTTCCACCCACCACAGATAAGGCAGAAAGGAAAAGTCTCTCTCATTTTCATGTGTCTGTGCCGTACCCATGACTGGATTTTATGTTTTTTAGTAGATAGCCTGAGGCATTTTAAGATGTATGCTCCAGATAATAATTGAAAATAATCTAGAAAACAATTGTTTGGTTTATTTGTTTTTATTGCTGTGAATATTGTGAATGTTAGGAGCCTGCAGCTTGACAGGAGAAAAGCATGAAAATATATATTGCACATTCAATATGATGCCCTATACATTACATAATTATTGTTAAAAGTTAATATCTTCATGCCTTATAGTTGCATTTATCAGATTTAATAAGATATAAACAATCAAGCAGCTGATGTTTGCTATATGTATGCTGTATTTATTAGTGTGGACATATGATTTTTTATTTGTCACATTTCCATTTTGTCTTTAAAAACAAAACATTTCTCTCATGTATGCTTAATTGAAAAATGCTATTCAAGTGTAATGTATATGGTCTGAAATACTGAATAAAACGTCTCATTTTCAAGGTCTCATGAGCTTCATATAGGCATCATTTTAAAGCATAATGACACATGACATTACTTATGTCTTTTACAGTGCGAATAATACCGTAATGCGTTGCAATGAGATCAATGAAAAAATAAATAAATCAAATAATAATAATTGCGATTAATTGCATTCAAAATAAACGTTTTTGTCTGCATAATATGTGTGTTCTGTGTATGTCTGAACTTATATCCATATATTCATTTATAATACAAATAAATACATTTAATGTATAAACATAACCAACTTTTTCTTTCTAAAATATATACTAGATACATGCATGTGTGTATATTCATATAAATAATAAATAAAACATACTGAACACATAAATAGTCATGCGCTGCGTGTGGTGAATCACAACGGCAGATACAAAACCATGCAATGCTTTTAAAATCCCGGCTAATCATCCAAGGCATGTAGACACAGACAAGCAGGGAATCCACACCAACAGAAAATACATCCATTGTTATATATTCATATGTAGATGTTATAAATTGTCTTACTAATGTTTGAAAGTTAGTCATGTGGTACTATATCTTTTTGCGGAAGGATGAAAATGTTAATTTAAAACAAATATGCCAATAAAATGTTTAAAATTCATATTCATGTCCATTTTTTTCCCTTATGTGGCAAGTAGCCGTGTAATAAGCGGGATAATGCAGAGGCAGTTGGTAGTTATTGCGAAATAATCCCCGACAGTGTGATCAGGACACGACGCGAAGCAAGGTATTTCTGCTATATCTACCGGCTGCCTCTACATTATCCCGTACTTAACGATCGACACACAGGACAGAATACACAGGGCTTAAGTACACAGGGGTAAATGCAGGGCAGGTGAGGAACACAGGTGGCAAGGGTTAACTAATCAACTAAACAAGAACAGGAACATTACCAAATAAGGAAACATAGGAATTACTAGAACAAAACCAAAACTGTGGCCAAAACCACAGACAAGGGCGTGACAAATATATTATGTTAACCAAAACTTTTATTTTTGGATGCAATTTGGATGCAATTGTCTTTAAAACAGCCACAAACCATGGAGTAAGGTACATAATATAAGTGTTGCTGAAACGTCGCCACAGTCATGTATTTCCAAAGAGCCTGATCATCCTGTGCACTGCGCATGAGATACACTGTTTATACTTCTGCTAAGTGAAACATTCCAAATCAGTCACATTTCAGCTAGAATGCTGTCTTCAGAGGACAGCTCCGTATGTAGGTAGCAGACAGCAGTGCAGCTCACTAGGTTTTGAAACAGAGCCTATAACTAATTCATTGGCATTTCAGAAAGAGGTGACACAAGTTCAGCAGAACCGACTACAGCAGAGAGGGGGGAAAAAGCATCTGTCATATCCTGAGGGTGGGTGTGTTTTCAATCACAGCATTAAGACAAGGATATTGTCTAAAAATAAGCCATGTCAGAGAGCTCCTGCGCTGACAGTTTGCCATCAGATTACGTTTTTTTTTTTTTTTTTAATGTTACGCTAACCTCTCACCCCAGGTGGAGTCCACTGCAACACTTTCCATCACTCTTGCCAAATTGAAGCTTTATTACATTATAAAGTTGACTGCCCACTGTAGTCGATGGCTGTCTGTCACTTGCCATTGTGCCAGATATTATATTGACATTTCACAAATGAGATTGGGTGTTGTTTGATTAGATCTGAAGTGAATGTTTGATGCCTTTGGCTGCTGGGATTCAGCTGCCATTGACTGGCATGGACCCCAAACCACTGCAAAGGAGACATTTGCCTGTAGGAAAAGGTGTGTTGAGCAAAATGCATTCATTTAATGCATCCATTGAATGAGTGTGTGGCATGTGGTACATAGATTCCAAATACAGCCACTATTGTATAATATAAGCAGGAATATTAGACATTATTATACATGTACTTATGTACACATTACTGTATATTAGACATGGCCACTGCCAGTCAAAGCACAGAAACAAGGCTTGTTTATCAAGAAATTAACTAACTAGTCATGACTGCTTCCCAAAACTATAATAACACTGTCACGCCGCTATAATTTCAATCATGTTGGTTCAACAATATCAACCTGTCCTCCAACCAATGCCCCCTTTAGGTCATTTGTCTGAATTCATGAAAAATGACGAATACAACTGTGCCCCATCTGCAAAATTATGTTTTTTTTTTATATTAAAGTTTTATACTCTTTAATCTGCCTCATAATTTGGGTATCACTTAGCTTAGTTGGTAGTGCTTTGCGTTATGTGATGATATGTAATCATGTGATCATGTGATCATCGATCCCACAGAACACATTGTCATAAAATATATATGCACCATAAATCATGATTTTGCACTATTTCTGTAAAAGGCAGGTTTAGGAGTAGGTTAGGTGTGGTCATTCATATGAATTAAATATGTTCGAACTAATGACAGTCATACGTCATCACGACAGACACAACTCGACACTGTCATTAATTTTACGCCTGCTAGAGGGAGCCTAACTTTAAATATATAGGTGGTAAAAAGGTGCTTGCACAAATTAATAGGTCAGCATGGGGGGGAAGTGATTAATGAGAAAAAAATCATTTTGGGGTGGAATAACCCTTTAAAGAGAAAATGTCATGGTAATACTTTGTGGTAAGGGTACATGAATTACTATGAAGTCATGCATAAATTAATTAATGCATGAATTATGCCTTACTTCATGCAGTAATATCTCATGAATTATCAGGAACTATCATGAGTTCAGAATCTTTCATTCATGACTTCATGGATGAACATTAAGCGTTTAGTATCTACTTTGGATAAATCTGTTGTACATAAATTGTTATGAATTTGTACATAAAAAAGCATTATTTTGTGCAGATAAAAATACTTGAATTACAAAAAATGAATTTACAAAAATCCACATTACCTCATTCATGCATACAGGCTAGAACAGTATATCAGTTAATGTGAGAACTAATGTTTTTTGTTGTTGTTGTTTTTAAATTAGTTAATAAGCATGTTCATATAGCTCTCCAGGTAAATGAACACACCCCAACACTGGCCAATTCTGTGAATCATTAACTAAGCATTAGTTTATCATAACTTCATCATGTGTGTAGCCCCTCAACAAAAGTGGTGACTTGGTACTGAATACCAGTATGTTATTAATGATGGCATAAAATGGCATGTAAAATGGCATGAATATTAACATGAAAGTTGAAGCTTTACACAAAACACAAAAGGAATTTTATCTGAACGACAGATTTTACGGCAGGAAATTTGAACGCTCATTGGCACTTGCCTGTGTCATCACAAATTGCAACATGCTGTGCTTCAGGTGTATTTGAATGATGCGTATGTGACTTCAAAGAGAATAGGGATAATAATTTGGATAATATAATAATAGCAACGGCAAAAGGGCATATCAAAGGCGAAGACAGTAGAATAATCCAGTACACATAGCGAGGGTTGAACGAGGATCAAACATAATCCAGAGGGACAAGACAAAGTCGTAAATCCAGGTACAGGCGAGGTTGAGAACGAGGAACAAAGGAAACACGGGAAACACGGTAAACACGGTAAACACGGATGGCTGGCATCAAAGCACAGGGTACATTCAACATTGGCCAGCGACTAACACAAAGACTTCTGGGGCATTTATACACGTGACAATGACACTGAGGGGCAGAGAACACATTGGTTACTAAGAAAGCACATGAGGTGGGTGGAGACAAGAGCACACAGGTGAGAGATCATACAAGGAATGGAAAAACACAGATTCAGTACATGGGGGGCTGGAGTGCCATCCAATCTAGACTGGCACCTCCAGCTGATCATAACAGTTAGGGTAGGTTTAGGGTTAGTAGAATAAGTTGACATATACTTACAAAGTTTCTGATAATCAGTATGCAGTAAGTTGTGGACCCATCAAAATAAAGTGCTAGTAGATATTAGGCAGATAGTCTACTAATACTCTAATGACTACTAGTTGACATGAAGTTGCAAAGTTACTTACTGTTAGAGAAGAAATTACATGCTTCACTGCACACAGTACCTATAATTTCCATTTGTGTACATTGGGTCTCTGATTACTACATTTAACAGGATACTCCATTTGAGATTAATGATTCCTTGAATATGGGTGTGCTGTATATGTGTAATATTAGATTGCATTCATCACTATATATAATGATGTGGTCTTACATGGGTTTTTTATGTTTTGCTTTAACTGGAAGCCCTTTGCACTTGTTCAGGTACATGGTTCATTAGACACTGCAAGTGAGATGGCCATGACACAACACACACTGACATTAAATGCTCTCACACACACAATACGTTTTGCAGCAGTGTAGAGGACGCCCCATGTGAGGGTTTGTCACATCACATAAGCTGACTGAGGGGCTCCAGAGAAAGGTGAGGCATGTATACAGGCCTTTCCCACAGAATTAAATCTGGTCCCCAGTCTTCCCAACATGGCATTACATGTGACAATACCCACAGTTCTCCTTGTATTCCACTTCTCTCATTTGTATTCAAAGTCATTTACTTTGCTTTGACCTTTACTGCACTACATTGTGACAGCTGTAATTAAGGTGAAGGAAAAGAAGGTCATTGTGTCTAGGGCTTCTTACCTGAGAGGTTTACCTGAAGATTTGTGTTTTCATTACAGAAATAAAGGTGGCAAAATTTTTCATTACTATAATAGTAAAATAATACTTTTGCTACATTTATAATATAAAAAGATTTCCATTTTAAATGAATGTAGTTCTGTTGAACTACAGATTCAACAGAGAATCCCGAAAGAAAAAACAAAAACATAAAACATATACACTTACAATTACAAAATGTTTCTTGGGTGTTAAATGAGCATAATAAATCGAATTCTGATCATGTGACACTGAAAAATGTAATTATTATTTGCATTTATGTTTGCAGAATATTTAATTAAATGGAAATTTCTCACATTTTACATAAGTGTGCAACATTACATTATTTGTATTGACTGAATGAGGAAAATTCTTTTAAAGTTAAAGTGGATTTGGACTTATGTTATTACATAATGACATCATTAACTATTTAGAAACACTGGAAAATTCTCAACTTAGTATATCCACTTCAATGACTGCCCAGCATGTTAGCTTGTTATCTCAGGGGACGGGCAGCCCAGTTAAGGGCCCAACAATACAGCTGTACTTGTGGAGTAGAGCACGAAGTCAAGAATTTTAGACACTGTGGCGGAGCTGGTTTTTTTCAGATGAGTGATAGCAGAGGCTTGTTACACATGGAGCCTCACCAGAGGTTCAGAATACTGAGAAAAGGAAAAAAAACATGGCAGTTCTTTTTTTGGAAACCCTTAAACCAGAGACTGAGTTCAGATTGTGACAGACCGCAGCGATAGATGTTTTCGGATGGGACCCGGTTGTCCGGGAGACTGCCGCTGGCACAGAGGTGACTCACCGCTTTGGTGTGAGAGTCCGAGTCATATCCGCCTGCCAGGTGTGCGGCATGTTTTGGCATGGGTTGCTGTGACTGTCAACACCTGATGCAGCAAGGCACAAAGGAAGAGCAACTTGGGTAAAAGGTGGGTAGAGTACCTAAAAACTGTACTCAAGTAAAAGTACTTATAGAAATATTTACACAAGTATAAGTAATATTCTGAATAGTTACTTGAGTAAGAGTAAAAAAGTATTGAATAAAAAACTACTCAAGTAGTTAGTTACTAGTTACTTTGGATCATATACTGAATATCTGTAGTCTCTTTTATATTTAGATATATAGATAAAATGTATATATAAATAAATAAATATATATGTAACTGCATGCCGTATTTTGCTGTTCTTTGCAGCTTTTTATTTATGAAGGAATCCTGGACAAAAAATATTTAAAAAAATATATAAAATATTAGGCAGCAAAACTGTTTCCGCAACCTGATCTCACAGAATTGCCTGAAATAACCATAAACTCTTAATGCATGATTCCGTTTTGGTGTCACGTAATCACAGAAAATTCTGTGATACTACCACTTAAAAAAAGATTACAATGTAATTCACTGACAGGCATCAGCCGTGATCCACTCACAGATGCTCAAAATCGGCTGCGAAAGCTTTGATGACGACACATTTTATTCTCATTGGTCAGGTTATGTGACGACAAGCACAATGTGTGCTGCGTGTGTTTTCATAAAAAAGTTCCTGGATGTAATCAGGCTTTACATTGAATATCCCTTTTGAAGAGCATTTTTTCTCTATGTATAAATACACATATGCATGCATATATTTAAGAAAAAAATATGTTTACAAATGTTTAAAAATGTGTTTACATATTACATATATTTTTGTATGATATAATTTATTTGAATATGAATCAAAATATATAAAAATGTATGTGTTTATATAACAATAAATAAATAATAAATATACACAGTACACACACATTATGTAAACAACAACTTTTATTTCGGATGTGATTCATCATTTCACAGCAGTAATAAATGCACATATAAATACATGTAAATATTTTCAAAATATATACTGTATATATATATATATATATATACAGTGCCCTCCACTAATATTGGCACCCTTGGTAAATCTCAGCAAAGGTGGCTGTGAAAATAAATAGTTCTTTAAATCTTTTGTTGATCTTTTTGATCATTAAAGCAAAACAATTGAAAATAGGGAGAAATTCTTGTGAAAAAATAATTGTTTTTCTCCAATACTTGTTGACCACAATTATTGGCACCCCTAGAATTTTCTATGAGTAAAATATCTGTGAAGTACAGGCCAAACGTTTGGACACACCTTCTCATTCAGTGTGTTTTCTTTATTTTTATGATCATTTACATGGGTAGATTCTCACTGAAGGCATCAAAACTATGATTGAACACATGTGGAGTTAAAACATTTAACATTAAAAGAACTTTCTTCTTATAATCTAGTTTCTTCAAAATAGCCACCCTTTGCTCTAAAAACTGCTTTGCACACAGAAGGTGTGTCCAAACTTTTGGCCTGCACTATATATTCCCATTCATATTCACAATTTAGAGCACTCCAGGGTGATTATGAACATAAAAATATCCTGCCGTGTATTCTTGATTTACAGAAATATATATAGGAGGGAAAACAAAGGCGAATTACCTTAATCAACACAATGAGAAAAAAAACAAAGAATATATTTATGATGTGCAGCAAAAGATAATTGAGCTTCACCAATTAGTGAATTGGCTTTGAGAAAAGAGCTAGAGCAGTGAAAATGTCAATTTCCATCATCAGGGACATGTTGTTTGGGAGAGTTTAAGAAAAAATCTTCTCGCTCATCCAAAAACATTCTCCAGCATGTTCAGTTGTCAGACAGGACAGGAACTACAAATGGGACTGGCTTCTATGATCAGATGAAACTAGAAAATTAACTTTTTAACAGCAATCACTCAAGATGGGGGACGGTTTGGTGAACACAGGGATAAAGAGTACTCCATGTGTACAATGAAGTATACTGCTTTTTTTTAATGTTGTGGGTCTATATTTCAGCTCCTGGTCCTGGATATCTTTTTTAGGCACATGGCCTCATGGATTCTATCAAATACCAACAGATAACAAATCTAAAACTGACTGACTCTGTTAGAAACCTTATAATGGGCCATGGTTGGGTCTTCCACTGGGACAATAATCCAAACACAAACATCAAAATAAACACAAGAATTAGTCACCGAACACAAAATGAAGCTTTTATCATGGCTGGCCCAGTCCTGATTTTTTTTAAATGAAAGATCAAAAGGATAAAAACGCAGATTTATTTTCACAGCCATCTTTACTCAGATTTACCAAGGGTGCCAATATTAGTGGAGGGCACTGTATACAGCACACAGAGATATGTTATGTAAATAAAAACTTTTGAATTTGATTAATCGCAATTAATGTGCTCCCTCTGCTTCCTTTGTTTTGCTCTAATTGGCTCTTTGTCTTGATTACTTTTGGTTGTTTATTTCTTTTGTATCTGGTAAAATAAAGTGCACATGGGTTACCAACTTTGACTGGACATCAGTGGATAAAATTATATACCCCCAGTTTCACAGACAAGGCTTAAGCTAGTCCCAGACTAAACTGCATGTTTGAGGTCTCTCAGATGGAAAAATCTTGCTCTGACATATCTTAAAACATGTCAGTGTCATTGTTCTGTGTTAAAATGCACACCTGTAATATTTTCTTATGAGGCATTTTTGTATAAGTTGCTTAAATATCTTAACTAATGCCTAGTCCTGGCTTAAGCTAAGCCCTGTTTGTGAAACCGGGCCATAATGTTTTATGTTTTACTTGATGGTTACACCACATGACAGTTTTATAGTCATTAAAATAAACATTTTAGAAAATCAATGAACATGGGGGACAAAAGAACAAATGTTTTGCATGTATTTTAAACTAGGTGCCCTTTTTTATATATATTTTCATTTTGTATTGCGGTCACATACACTTCATTTTTTACGCTGTGTGATGGGAGATTTGGGGGTTTAGACACAGAAAATAGGTTGGCTTAGCTGTAATCATTAACATAATATCAGCTCACACATGTGAGATGAAGGGAACAGGGGAAATGGGGTGAGATAGAAAATTTGAGGAGGGAAAGAGGATGACGGCAGGTGTGTGGAGAATGAAACCCGAGGCATGGTTCCATGAGTTTACCTCTGTGGCTCTCAGCAAATGTGTCTCTAGCCTGATTGCAGGGTGTGTTTGCATGTGTGTGTCTGTTTGTCAGTTAAGGGGCTATTATGTAAGATTCGGCACCAGTGCAGGGCACTCTATGAAGTGACTAATGCAGCCTGGAGGGATGACAAAATAAAAAAAAAAACTAAATGCAAACATGCAGAAGCATAACAGCCCATGGTGAGGAAGTGACATTATAGAGCCCCTTTGAAATGCCATGGTCATTGCTGCTGTTAGCTTTTTTCCCAATTGTTTTACTAATTCCTTTTACCTGCTGGCCTTTTTTATGCTTAAAAAAAGAGTTCAAATCTAAGCATAATTTTAAGTATAATAATGAGTGATACAATTATGCAAATTAACTTTATGTGATGATATGATTTGAATGCTACGGAAAATAGCTGTTGTGTCATGGTTTTTGATTTTGTACATACGTTGCACATATGTACACATACAAATGGGACTGATATCAGAAGATAACAAGGTTTATAAGACAGTGGTTTCATTAAAAGCTTTCATTATTTCCCTAAAAAAATTACATTTAACTTATTCAGTCATCAGGCAGTGTAGGTACAGTACAAATAAAATAGGTATTACCTCATCTTCTTCCTTTAAATAAAAGATAATATTCAACTCATGAAATGAGGTGGAGGGTGTGGTTTTGCTTCCCTTTATATTCAGAAATCCTTCAGAGAATACTGGGCTTTGGAACTGTAAAGATTAAAATTTATAGTGGATGGGTAATAGCTTACTGATTCCCAGCGGAGAGTGAGCTGCTCTAGTGAGGTTTTGTGGAGTCAATAATAGTGTAAATAACAAGGAATTTGGTTTTGGTTATGATTCCAATTCCACTTATAAAGCCTGCTATTTAACAAACAAACAAATACTTACCCGTTCATTCATTTAGAAAAAAAAATGTATATGCATGTTTATATACACTCATTTTTCATAAGCTGAACTCAAAGTTCTAGAACTTTTTCTATGTACACAAAGGGCCTATTTCTCTCAAATTAGGTATGGCCACACAGTTTTTTTTTTTGCTCCATTCATACGTATGAGAAAGAGAGAGACCAGATACCCAAGCTTCTGTGGCAAAGTTTGCATGCCACTACGTTCCAAAGTTCAAGTTTGGTGAACTCTGACCTGTGATATTGCATCACGTGAAGGTCAGTTTGGCCACAGTGTGACCTTTTTCTCTTCACAGTGTGACTTTTGTCTGGCAAAAATAGAGGAGGTGCTAACTTTAGCAGTGTCAAGTTGTGCTATACTGTGCAACACGACCTCCCATTTTCACAGCTGCATACAAGAAATAGCTGCATGCCAAAACTGCAGTGTGACCGTACCTTTAGGCTGGGCACAATACAAGTTATTTCTAAAGTGTGGGGGGGTCTGGGGGATCCGAAAACGAGAGCGCCCTCCAGAGTCCCCGTCAACGGACCCACCTCATCCTCTCACTGGAGTCCTCCCCAAGAATTTTTTTGGGGGGGGCAGTAGAGCTAAGACCCTGGAAGGGGTGGGCGGGATGGGCATCGGGCTATGGCCCGCCAAGGCCCCTGAC
>JAUMHI010000259.1:3232448-3267987 GCA_032359435.1 Enteromius unitaeniatus | reverse complement strand
TTTGATGAGGTGTAGCAGGTGAGATGTGTTGGTTTCCAGGGCGACGCTGATAGTCCTTCGGGACGCCCGTCACACTCTTTATAAAATAAGTGACTGCTATGAAATACCGCTCACGTTAATACCTTTACATTGACATCATACATGACAGTGAAAAAGCAAGATCTTCAGAAGATATGACGCAGTCCTTAAAGAGCGGTTGTGACTGCAAGAGATAAAGACTAAGGGGAGGGGGGTGGATCGTAAACCGTGGGGTTTGTTTTTACTGTCCTGAGACTTTTCCAGCTCAGCCTTTTATTGTCATAGGGCATGCTCTGGGTCGCGAGACTGGGTCTGTTTTGCCTCATGTCCTGTGCAGCCATGTGAGTTCAGTGTTTAATCAGAAGGATTAAATTTCTTTAAACCTTTCAATTTGAAATATATATATATATATATATATATATCCTTCATTTTAATTAAAATATGTCTTTTTACTTGATATGTGATGAGAAAAGAGAGGACTTAAGCATACAGAAGATCTGAACACCGGTCTTTGTATCTGTAACGTTCTGCACAGAGGAGACAGAGAGCAAAGAGGTACGTATGAACAATATTTATTTCATATTGTAAAGAGTCTGTGAATCTTGAGAATAGAGGCTGTAGGTGAGAAGCCCAACTCCGATGGTTACTGTCTCTCTGGAAGATTCCCAGGTTAGTAATCCTTCCTAGCAACTGTAGAGGAAATACTGTGATGTACATTGTGTACTTAATCCTTCTTTCTTTCCACAGGTGATGAGCGGACAGCAGTGGCAGCGTTCCTGGTGTTCTGAGGAGACAGGTGAGTAACACAGGTATGAATTCACAGATAGATAAGCTCGTACACAGTCTTACTGTTTGATAGAGAGATCGTGGAGTGAAGGCTAGAAGAGTAGGGTAACGCCGGAGAGTGATAAGATGACACAGAGCTCGGTGGTTAATCTGTGGGAATATAGCGATCTCCTTAAAACATAAACAGGTCTTAGAGCGTTCTTTCAAAACTCTCTTTCTCTGTCTTTTAGACAGATAGTAAACCTCACACCAGAAATGTGTGCAGGTGAGTAGATCGTGGTAAGCTCTTTGCGATGACGTGCAGACAAATGTGGTTCCGTTGGCTCTCAACACAGGTAAGTTAAACTGGAACAACAATCACTCGGGATCAGTAGTTTGTGATACATCAAAACAGGTAGGAATAAGGTAAGAAGTGAAGTGTTACCTCGATCACAGCCAACGTGTGACTGGTGAACTGGGCTTAAATGTGCTGCTTGATTTCAAACAGCTAGCGGTGATTAGAAGTCGGGTGATTGTGAGCGTGTGTAGGTAACTGTCCTGTGACGTGACAGTATCAAAGGCTTAACGCCGTTCATCCTACGCCAGCCGAGACTTTAGACATGTCGTATTATTTTTTTGTCTACGCTAACCAGATGTTGGTGGAGCTAGTGTAAATGTCCTCTGCCAAGAAGGTGTTATATAAAATAACTATAATTAAATAAAATAACATGATGTACAGAAATCGGTTTCAATTATTATTCAATTTATTTTATTGACAGATCTATTTTTTTAAACCATATGTGTGACTAGCTTCTCGGGCTGGTGGCTGAATCTTCGTAGATGCTGTGAGATGTTATGAGGTGCTTGTAATTTCGAGTCCAACCTCGATTGCTTTTTTGTTTGTTTGTTTGTTTTTTCCATTAAGTAATCATCATCATATCTGAAGATGTTAATCCACGATTGTATATCAAGAATACATTTGTGTGCATTTATTTTGTGACTTCACAACAACAAATTCAGGGTCTCTGCAATAGCGTTACGTGACTGATTGAAGCGCTTCTTTGCATGAACTATAAAGTCTGATGGGAACACTGACTGTTGCCTTTAGCCACTGATAACGGACGGCAATGAGCACTCAGTATCTTTTTAGAAACAACACTTTCCAGCGCCTTTAACAAACGAGTGATATGCAAAAGTGGAGGGGACAAAGTCGCTCCTTTGGCAAAACGTCTCACCCGTGCCGCCACAAATGACTCTTTCCAGTTACACATATTAACACCAGTTAAATAACTGACAAAATGTAGGCTACATTTGGTGTCAATGTATGTGTTTCTATGGGAACTTACAGTTCTGATCCAAATGTGATTTGTCTGTAAAATTCTACTGTTTTTCATTGTAAAAATACATGATATATGAACGTTTTTTTAAGGACATGTAAGGTTACTATTACATAGCGATTGCTTTTAATGAAAGGAAAATTGCATTTTTTTCAGTAACACACATAATCAGTTAAACAACAGGTAAAATGCACATTTGGTGTCAATGCATGCATTTTTATGGAAATTCACAGTTCTGTTCACCCCGGGATTTGACTGTAAAATTCGACTGTTTTTTCTCTGTAAAATACATTTATTTTTTACAGAGTAGTATAGACCCAGCTCCCAACCAACTTGGTGAATAGATTAACGCTGATATATTTTTTTTATCACGCGATAAGTGTCTCGCGTTAAAAACCCACCATTAATATATATATAATTGCACTTTCTGAATCACCTAAAACTATGGTTTCAAAAGTTTATTTACTGTACTTAAGAAAATGTTATACCCAGTTTTTAACCCCAGGTAAAGGTAAGGTTCACACAAAACACTACATATTGTTTATTTAGTTTTTTCAGTGTTTGTGGGTGGAAAATGTCAAAACTTGATGGAAAATGTGTGAATTTGAGAGGCTGTTTCATTCTGACCTTTAAAGTCCAAAAAGTCCACTGAGGAAAAACTTGACAGGTGGCATTAGATAATACGAGGATGCCAGAGCCTTTATGTAAACAGATCATGTGTTGCATTTGCCCTGTTGCATCAGTGACACTGACAAAGCATATCCAAATATGAATAATAACCATAGGGTTCAAATAGGGCTTGCTGCACAACATCCAGGAAGCATTGTTGGATCCACATCTAGGAGATGGAGATGGGTGGGTTTAGGGATTAGGGATAGGTTTAGGTATATTAAGGAGGGAGTGGTTGGATCTGTATCCATCAATGCCCCCCTGGATGTTGCACTCTGCACTAAATGGAAAATCCTTAAACTCTAGACTCCACAAATCAGTCTCAAGCATTAGTTGTTGTTTTTTTTTTCTTCTAAACTTATCATGTGCATCTTATACTGCTTCTCCCTCCTGTTTTCACAATGGCCATCCCAGGCTCTGGCAATAGATGACACATTATGCTGTGACTGATTGTATTTCATGATCCTTTGAATGCATCCACCCACATTGTCTTCAGACCAGCAATTATTTATAATTGCGATCCCTCTTCAATCAGATTGTATTATTGCATGCACTTTGATTTCTTATTTAAATCATCAATATCATGCATATGCCTGATGCGACCTGGCGTTTTTTTAAAAAGCATGAATAACTGAATATCAAAGACATTCAAGGAGCAAATGACAATGTTCTCTTTGCTACAGCAATGTATCAAAAGTTAAAGATATAATCTACTTTAACACTTGACGTCTATTACAGTCACTATTCCTGCACTAGAAAGTCATGCTGTCAAAATGCCCACAACATTAGCTCTTTTGCACAGAGCTAAAATGCAATGTGGATTGAAGTTAAAGGTTACATATTTACTCAACCTGAATAAATTTCTCAGTTGTTGTTATTTCTGCTTTTCTTTTTTTTCCATTATTTTTCTTTATTTAAAAGAAACAACAACACTGTACAAAAAAAAAGTTCTTGTTATCTCGCTGCCTAAGATTTTTTAATCTTAATTTTTTTAATCTTTAATACAAATATTGTAGTTGTCACTTAAATTAACACTAAGCAACTAACAAGATATTCTAGTAATAATAATAAATTATACTAAAGTACTTAAAAACATATTTTCTGGAATTTTATCTTTTAATAAGTCTATTAACAAGAAATAAAACATTACAAAATAAAAATAAAAAAATTAGTGCTGTCAAATGATTACTCGAGATTAACCACATCCAAAATAAATGTTTCGATAATATATACAGTATGTATACACACACACACAAGCATATACATATTTAAGAGAAATATGTTATGCTTGTATATTAAATATAAATTTACATATAAATTATATGGACATAAATACAGATGTAAATATTTTCAATACACATACTGTCACCAATAGCGCCTCTGTGGCCCTCTCTGAACGGACACAGCGGGAACCTTTGCCCGAATTCTAAGTTCCTACCCGGACCCTTTATCCCCATGTACCTCTGGGAGTTCCGCTACAGCTGTTGGTCATTCTTCAGTGATTATGGTGGCTATTTAAGGTGCGGACTTAAGACAGCGTAATGTCAGAGGTAACACGGCAAGCATCCGCACTCGCGGTTCACCATCAACAGCTGGATCGACTGACTACAATGACCGGTGAACATCAGCAGCAGCTTGACCATTTAACTTCTATGACGGAGGAGCTGGTACGGTCAATTCCAGTGCTCACTACCACAGTGAATCAGTCTATCACCCCAGCTAATCCTCCAGCTGTTGCAGGTCTGGTGCCACCTCCCGCCGTTCCCGCAACTCAGGCCAATACATCTCGTCTGGCACTTCCTGAGAAGTACGATGGCTCCCCAGGTAATTGCAAAGGATTTCTTATGCAATGTGCCATTTACATAAATTCTCAACCCCAAAACTTTGCTTCAGATGATAGTAAGGTGTCTTTAGTTTGTTCCCTCCTCATTGGCAAGGCACTCAAGTGGGCAACCGCTTTATGGGAAGGACAACTGATGGCATTCCCCTCTTATCATCACTTCCTCGCTAAGTTTAAAGAGGTTTTTGACCACACGGAGGATGGAAAGGAGGCCGAGGATGAGCTGCTGAACCTCCGCCAGGGCACCTCCACTGCCGCTGATTACTCACTCATGTTCCGCACTCTTCGTGCAGTTCTTCAGAGACTTATCCAGCACCAGTTGTATGCTAAACTCCCCAAATGTGAATTCCATCTCACTATAGTTTTCTTCATAGGATACATTATCTCAGCTGAGGGAGATACCATAGACGATAACAAAGTCTCCACTGTACTACAATGGCCTCGCCCTCAGACTATTAAAGATTTGCAATGCTTCCTATGGTTCTCCAATTTCTATCGGAGGTTCATCCGAGGCTTTAGCCAAGTGGCAGCTCCCCTGACTTGGCAAAGGCAATATTAGACTGGCATGGACTTCTTCCTGCGAAAAGGCCTTCCAGGATCTCAAGGTACGATTTACCTCAGCACCCATCCTATGACACCTGGATCCTGAACGACAATTCACAGTCGAGGTAGACTCTTCTGACACTGGCATTGGAGCCATTCTCTCCCAACGCCATGGAGCCTCAGCTAAACTGTTCCCTTGCGCTTTCTTTTCACAGAAACTAAGCTCAGCAGAATGCAACTACGAAGTCGGGGACAGGGAACTATTTGCCATGAAGGCGGCCTTAGAGGAGTGGCGACATTGGTTAGAGGAATCCACCACTCCCTTTCTTGTTTTAACCGACCATAAGAATTTGGAGTACTTGAGAACAGCTCGTTGCCTCATTGCCCGCCAAGCTAGTCAGGTCCTAGTGCTGGTCATCCTGGCATCCAAGCCACACGAGAGTTGGTCTCCAACAAGTTCTCTATGACACAACAGATAATCACCTTCATTAAGGACTGTGTTATCTGCAACCAGACCAAGTCCTCGCACAAACGTCCGGCCGGCCTACTCTAGCCACTTCCTATTCCAGAAAGACCTTGGTCACACCTGGCTGTCGACTTAATTACGGACAACACAGTTATCTTCACCATTATCGATCGTTTCTCTAAGGCATGCTGGCTCATTTCCCCTCCCAAACTCCCTACGGCTACGGATATCGCCCACGCTCTCTTAAATTAGGTATTTCGATTCTATGGATTACCAGAGGATATTGTATCTGACCGGGGCCCTCAGTTTACCTTGCATGTATGGAAAGCTTTTTGGTCCCAACTCAATGTAAACATCAGCCTGACATCAGGATACCACCCTCAGTCGAATGGCCAAGTGGAATGACTTAACCAGGAGATAACAAGATTTCTACGTGCTTACTGCCATTTACATCAGGATGACTGGAGTGACTACCTCTTGTGGGCCAATTATGCCCAGAACTCCCTTAAGAAACCCACAACTCACCCCGTTCCAATGTGTGCTGGGTTTTCGACCCCCTCTTTTCCCGTGGTCCGGGGAACCCACCAACCTCTCGGCAGTGGATACGTTGTTACGCAGAAGTGAGGCCACTTGGGACATTGCACACACAAATCTGCAAGAAGTCTACGGAGAGCAGCACCCCAGTACCAGGTTGGCCAGTGGGTCTGGCTCTCGACCAAGGACCTAAGGCTTCGACTTCCATGCAGAAAATTAAGCCCGAGGTACGTGGGTCCATTCAAAATAATTAAACAAATTACCCCAGTTGCATTCTGTTTACAATTACCTGCTCATTACCGCATCTCACCCACCTTTCACGTCTCTTTGTTTAAGCCCGCTGTGGATCTGGGAGGAGAGGGGGACCAGGACGAGGCCGCTCCTGTAGAGACCCCTGCCCTTATACCGGAAGGAGAGGACATATACTAGGTCAATCAGATCTTGGACTCCCGGCGTTGAGGTGAGATTCTCCAGTATCTTGTGGACTGGGAGGGATACCGTCCCGAGGAGCGATCCTGGATCAACTCCAAGGACATCTTTGACCCCCAACTCACCACTACATTCCATCAAGAACACCCAGAGAAACCAGCTCCTCGCCCCCGTGGAAGACCTCGGTGCCAAGGAGTGGCTTACGTCAGGAGCCGTTCGCAGGGGAGGGGCTCTGTCACCAATAGCGTCTCTGTGGCACTCTCTGAACGGACACAGCGGGAACCTTCGCCCGAATTCTAAGTTCTGAATACAAACATATATTAAGTAAACAAAAACCTTTATTTTGGATGTGATTAATAGCGATTAATTGTTTAACAGCACAACACTCATATACTAAATTTCTAAATATAAATGTGTGTATTTATATACTGTACATAAAAAATATACAGAGTACACACAGACACACAAAAAGTTTTACATTACTTCAAAAAAATAACCACCATAATACATTAACAACATATTTTTATGTGTGTGTGTAACTGTGTGTGTATGTGTCTAAATAGCCAATCAGAAAATCTTAGAGGCATTAAAAAATCACTTAACTTTTTATGTGTATTGTTTTACCCTGATCATATACAGTACATCCTTGACTTTTGGAGCTCAGTGAGAACACAGCAAGCTCAAGACAGTGAAAGAGAGGTGGCTCTGTTGCTGCTGGACACTGTTGCTTTAGACAAAAATGAGAAATTTGCAGGTACTTGATCATACACTTCAATTCTCATCTTATTTTCTCGGTTCCTCTGAGAAAAAGGCCCTGCTCCAGCTCTTGTTTTTGTGAAAGGTAACAGAACAATCTATCCTTGCAGGGCTGGTTGGAGAGATAATTTGTGGTTGGAGAGCACTGTCAATCACAGGACCAGGAAAACTGTCAGCACGCTGTGGAGTGGATTCTCTTATCAAAGGAGGCAACCGCTATGAACGTCACTTTGGTTTGTTTCCTGGCAATGTAATCTTATGGCTGACACCTGAGTGTAAACACTTCAATTATTAATTCCGATAACTTGACATTTATTTAGATTGGTTGTTCTCACATGTAAATGATAAATGTGAAATTAATTCATAATCGCTTACTGACTGATTAACTGATTGTTATACAGCATGAGATTGTAATACTACTAACTGGTCAGAAGGAGTCTATCTTCAGAGGATTTCTATTCTCTAGAATTCAGTTTAGGCTTAGAATTTGTGGTAACACCTTCTATGAAGCCTGTATTTATAATACATTATAAGGGTATTCTTAAATGGTTAGTTCACCCAAAAATGTAAATTCAGTCATTAAATACTCACCTTTGTATCCTTCCAAATCAATAAGACCTTTGTTCAACTTTGGAACACAAACTGAGATATTTTTGATGACATCAGAGAGCCATCTGACCCTCCATAGACAGCAATGTGTGTAGAGTGTAATAACAAATACATACAGCAAATATTATAATGTATTATAATTGTTTTTATGATTATTCCTTAGATGTTATAACACATTATAATGCATTATGCATTCTATAATGCCTTAAGAATACCCCTATAATGTATTATAAATACAAGCTTTATAGAAAGTGTTGCTGTAGATTTAATATGGTGCTCATTGTGTATGATTTAATATTCATACCCTTAAAGGTTATAATCACAAATATGTAAATATTATAATGGATTATAATTGTTTTTTTATGATTATTTAGAAGATGTCATAACACTTTATACGCTTTTTTTATAATGTTTAATGCATTCATTATAATGCCCTTATAATGTATAATAATACAGGCTTCATAGAAAGTGTTACCAAAATAGCTAAGTACCCTTTAAAATATAAGGTTATCATAATTTCTCAATACCAACACGATGAGCAATTTTCCACATCCACATTCTACATTTGTCCTTAAGGCATTGTTCTTCTTTGCAGTTAGTATAAAGTAACTTTGTTTGAGTAACAAATTGAAACTTAAATCATTATTTACTGGTAATCTGCACTTGCACCTCTACTTCAGTCATCAAATTTCAGTTTGTTCCTTACCTAAAGCTGTATTTATTCATATGAAATATAGTGCACAAGTCACATTTTTCAGATGATTATACCTAATTTGAATGGAGATGGCACATTTCAAATACACCACTGACTTTTAATGTAGCCGTTTGGGACAGATTTTTCATTTGACATTTCTGTAATTACACTGCCAAGGTGGTTTCACAGATTCTATTCATATGTGTCGCCCTAGAAAACAAACAGAAACACACATACACAACCTGTCCAAATGTCTTCTCCTGAGGGACCTCGGTGTAAACCAGATTTTACAGCCCGCAATGGCTAAAACAAATAGGATGAGATACAAAAGCAATGTTTCCTCTTGTAACCAAGTGGTGCAGTTCTTTTCGGTAAGATGTATACATCTCTGCCTCCACATTGAAAATACTATAATATTAATGATGCATGTTCAGTGAGTGAGTAGTGGGATTGTATAATATATTATGTTAATGTGAAGCACCAGATGCTGCATGAAGAAAAAAAAAACATCAATTGTAAATCAGATGATCTAACTTTTGTGAATAAACTTTTTGTCCATATTGCAGTATGCAACCTCAAACTTTCAAGCTTTAAATTTCACACACAGACTACAGTACATCACTTATGGTAACACAAATCTCAAACATTAATTAATGTCAAAACTTAAACGTTTCTGCATATCACATGACTAAAATCAAATTTGCATTTTTTTTCTGCTTGAAAAAAAACCTGTACCTCTCATTCTAGTAGTAGTAGGGTGAAGTAAGGTGAAGGTGAAGGAACCACCTACAGTACTGCAATGATAGAGCTTAGAAGTGCTAGAAAAAAAAGTGTCTGGAAAAAAAAGTCAAATTATTCAGACACGAAGCTTTGAAGTTAAGTAAAAGACGAAGGTAAGTAATATTCATTTTTGGGTGAACTAACCCTTTAAAGCAACTCTCCCAAGCTTGTATGCCCTCCTGACAATGTCTGGGATGTTGTCTATCAGAGGATCTCCTGCCAGGCCTGGATCAGGGTGCCAAGTCAGCTCCTTGTCAGTCTGTTGGCAGCTTCAGATGCTCTCATATATAACGTCCCAAAGGTTCTCAATCGAATTCAGATCTGGGAACATAAGGATCAGTCAATGCCTCCATCAGGCAAAAGGCTGTTGGCTAGCACATGGAGGTCTGTGAGACCATCCTTTCCAGTTAATCCTTCCCAGACCATCAGAGACCTAATGCAAAACTGGTCGTGCTGGATGATGTTGCAGGCAGCATGATTGCCTAGCATCTTTAGACTCTTTCACATCTAACACATGTGAACCTGCTCTTATCTAGGAAGAGAATGGGTTGCTAGTGCTATACCTGCCAATACTAGCAAATGCCAATTGAGCTGCACGGTGCTGGGCTGTGAGCACAGGTCCCGCTACAGGACTTCTACAGGAGTCTCTTACTGACAGTTTGGTAAGTAACATGCACACCAGTAGCCTCCTGGAGGTCATTTAGTGCTCCTCCTGTTCCTCCATGCACAAACGAGCAGAGAGAATGGTAGACAACTTTTAAACATAACGTTTAAAATGCAAACAAAATTGATTTACAGATTTAAGAATATTTAAGTATTCACACTTGCTGGGCTCTAATCTTAAAACTGGTAGTTTGAGACCCATAATATTCTGAACACAATGTGGTCTCATAAAAATATGTGCTTCTGTGCACTATTTTTTAATGCCTTACTGCACATTTCGCCACAGTTTCAAAGAGAAAGGTCCACTGTGTGGCACAATGCATGAACCCTGGCACATTTTTATTATTGCTATGCATTTATTACCTTGATATGGATGTGTATTGCGGCGGTTCTTCTCTTCTCTCAAGTACATCTCTGTACTCTTTGAGTTACCAAACAAACCTATCGTCTATGAAAACACATATAAGTGTGTGACGCTAACATTCAAAACCATTAATTTTCACATCTCCCAGCAAATCAATATTGTTTTCAATATAAATGAATTTTTGTGAAAAGAAATATAAGGTGTCAGAGTTTTACTGCCTTTAGTGTTCATTTCTTTTGGAAACTGCAGTGATATGTACTTACTAGAACATATTTTTTGCATCCTTCTAAAAAGTGCACCCTGGTACGTTTATGTCAAGTACCTTTCTCCTCAACAGGTCATGCAGTCATTCATGTCTGTGACACAAATGGTGTGGGACAAGTTCAAATATAGCTTTTGGATTTTAGTTTAAATCTGACCCTGACTTTAAGTATGCGCAGTAATAAGACCAATGCTTTAGCAAATTCACTAATAATTAAAGTGTCCATGCACAAACTGACTGGAACGTGTCAGACAACATTATCTATCACAAGCTCTTGTCCTTTTTGCCCCAGCAGTGTGGCCTTGTGTTTGCTAACTACTTGAGTAAATCACAGCCATAAAGTACGACAAGAGCCATCAACCTTTACTCAGCACACACCCTCTGCTAAAAATGATTTGTTATACGTGCATAGGTACATGGAGAAATGTCTCTTTAACATCAGAACTGAGCTAAGTCAGCAAATCACATATCCATACAGACAAAAATAACCCTTGTTAAAAAGAAGTGCACTTAAATATATTCAATGTACAAACCTAGTGTAGTTCAAAACTGTATTTAAAGGTATACTTATGATATACTGTAATAGTGACATATTTGATATTAAGACTAAAAGACTAACTTAAAACACAAGTAATCACTTAATAGTAATGTTAAAGTACATTTAAAAAATCTTTTATTTTGATTTTTATTATTATTATTATTATGTGTTTAAAGCATTTAAAGTATCTGATTGTAACTGTACTGTGTTTTTGATATTAAATTTAAAATGAATACATTTTATATTTACCAAATTGCAGCTTAATCATTGCAAACAGTGTTGAGGAAAGTTACATTTAAAAGTGATGCACTGCAATATTCCGTTACTCCCTAAAAAGAAAGTTACTAATTATGTTAATTACATTTTATGGAAAATTATGCATTGTGTTATTTTTGAGTTATTTTTAAAATCTGGTCAGGGCATGCTTATTTGCTTTTAATATAAAAACCTTATTTTACAAATGTAAAAGCCTTTTCACAACAAAAGTGACGTGAATATTGTAACGCCCAGCTGGAGCCACATGCAAAAGACTCCAGCTCTAAGACTTCTTCTGTGTTTATTTGTCTCTGTTTGCCCTTCCCGGGCTCTTATTATGAATCTGTTGTCTCCACCCACCTTGTTTGTGCACGGACATCCTGAGGGATAAAAGCCCTGTCTGTGTTTGTCATGTTACAGTTCATTACACTGTCAACACTGTCTGCGTTTCTTCATTTGTGTCTTTGTTTTCAATTGTTGTTTGGATTTACTCGTTGCCGACCCCAGCTTCCCCTCGGATCTTCGCTTTTGTCACTCCCTTTGGACTCTGTTTGCCGGTACGTTGACCTACACCTTGTAGTACAGTATGTTTACTCTGTTGTCTATGCCTTCGCTGTTCCTGTTTTGCCTCGACTCGAAAATGTACATTTATGTCTGTACAGTAGATGCCGCAGGTCAAACAAATTGCATGAAAAATATGGTTCAGGAGAAGACAGTTCACCATTTTTCAGCAATAACATAAATAAAACAAAATTATGTCATTTTTGCTGCGTATGGTTCTATTGGATCTGCAAAGTTTAGTAACAAAGACACTGTTCAATAAAATGGGATTATAGATGTTACTTGTAATGCTTCACCCCAACACGGAATGGAAATGTGTATATATATATATACACACTGGGTATGGAAAGTATTCAGACCACCTTAAATTTTCCACTCTTTGTTATATTGCAGCCATTTGACATTTTTGCAGATTTAAAGAAGAAAAACTGAAATATCACATTAAAGAAGAAACTCTGAAATATTACATGGTCCTAAGTATTCAGACCCATTGCTATGACACTCATATATTTCACTCAGATGCTGTTAATTTCTTCTGATCATCCTTGAGATGGTTCAACACAAAAGTCTGCACGTAACCTTCCCCAACACCCTGGAGGCCAGATTGGAGCCCCACAGGGCTGCAAGTTGTACTGAAGCAAGTAGTTGGGGGAGCGGAGCACATGAATTTCATGTGGAATTCAGGAAATTCAATAAAAAATATGGATATAATTGAAGGGAAACACAGCCTTCTGGCTGACTGTGGAATATTGATATTTGTAGACACAACCTACTGGACAAAGGAGACCCAGTAGGAACACAGTCTAGGGCCGACTGCGGAACTGAGGAACCTTACAATGAGTTGGTGCTTCCCGGGGGACGCACCCTCCACTGCATCATGATATGCTGAACATGAGGTCGGCAAACCAGGTAAGGGAGGGCCAGTAAGGGGCTACCAGCAGGACTTGCTCCTCGTCCTCCCTGGTCTTCCACAGGGTCTGTGCAAGGAGGCTCTTTGGGGGAAAGGCGTAATTGAGCCCAGGAGGCCAGCTGTGTGCCAGTGCATCCCTGCCAAGTGAATTCGACTCATGGAGGGAATAGTACAACTGGCAGTGGGCAGACTCAGGGCTGGAAGGACAGGCTCGATTGCGTCCTTCACCAGTAGGACTACAACCTCAGCATCGCTGTCCAAGCGGACAGTGGTATGGTGGGATGCCGCGGCTACTGGGCGGGCGCCTGGCAAACTGAATCGCATATCCGAGGCATACCGTCCATATCAACCACCGCGAGGGGCTGGTAAGCACTATCCAGGCTCCCAGCTGAGTTGCTAGGGGAATCAAGGGAACGTTGACCGCCTTGCCAACAGTGGGACAGCCTGTAGGGGGACAGGGGAAGGGACGTGGGATGTGGTTTTTGCAATATTCTGGACTGACTGACCTTAATTTCTTAAAGTAGTGATGGCCACTCGTTTTTCTTTAGTTAGCTGATTGGTTCTTGCCATAATTTTAACAGTCGACTGTGTAGTAACCTGACTTCTGCACAACACAACTGATGCCCCCAACCCCATTGATAAAGCAAGAAATTCCATTAATATCCCTGATAAGGCACATCTGTGAAGTGAAAACCATTCCAGTTGACTACCTCTTGAAGCTCATCGAGAGAATGTCAAGAGTGTGCAAAGCAGTAATCAGAGCAAAGGGTGGCTATTTTGAAGAAACTAGAATATAAAAGATGTTTTCACCTATTTCACCTGTTATTTACATAACTCCACATGTGTTCATTCATAGTTTTGATGCCTCCAGTGAGAATCTATTAATGTAAATGGCCATGAAAATAAAGAAAACACATTGAATGAGAAGGTGTGTCCAAACTTTTGGCCTGTACTGTATGTACTGTACTGTATATATGACATACAAGTTTTAAAAAAAATATTTAGCTTGACGTAAATACTTCATCAAATGGCATGCTGTAAACATATTTCAAATAAAGTAATTATGAAATGAAATATAAGGGTATATACTTTACTAAAGTAGGTAAAAAAAGCACGCTTTATGTCAACTAAATGCATTTGAAATATATGTAATGAATACTACCTAGTTATCTTGCCTGTCTAGACAGCAGTCAAACAGAATCTCTTAATTGAACAATTTATATTCTGTTGCTTGTAGTAGAATTAAGAATGCAGAATTTTATGTTATCATGTCATTAAGCTTAAGGATCAACTTATATACTGGACAATAGGCTAATATTTGCTTTAATTTTGTAGTTTCTTTGTTGTTTTTTCCTATGTAATTATTTTCGTATTGAGTGAGCTTTTCTCCCACTTTGTCCACCATCTTGGATTTTTATTATTATTATTTTTCTATTATTATTCACTGCATGTCATTCTAGTATAACCTTCCTCACAGAGTATACACGGTTATACCAACCGACTGGACAGACTTCAGATAATGAGTCTGCTCCTGATGCTTTTTGATGCAGTCTGAAATGTGTTGACAGTACAATTTCTCTTAGTCTTATAAATTAAACAAGTCTGACAGGGACTATGCAAATTTAAAAATGTGTCTGATGAATTAGCACTAACTTGTTGGATCCAAGAACCTTTGTACTTTCACAACATTTTGTCAGGCAGCAGTAAATCAATATTGGAACAGATCGGAGTCTAAAGGATGGGCCTCCAGAGCACACACACACAGTCTTACAATTAGTCTTTTGAAGTACTTCTGTGTAATTGGAAGAGAGTAAAATTCAATAGGCAATAATTAAAATAAATGACTGGAGAGTGATGGATAGCACTAATCAGCTGCTTACACAGTCTCACCGGAGGTTTAACCTCTGAAAGCCAAGAGCGAAGTGCTAGAAAGGTCATTTGTGTAACAGAACCTTATCCACTATGCAAATCCACAATCGAACTGCACCATGGAGAAGTGCCCGTTTTAAATCCTTGGCAATATGTTTTTAAGAATAGCACCGACTACTTGAGCTGGGGATTACTTACTAAGAATTAGCCCTAGTAGGACAATTTGAGAAGATTGTGATAGAGGATTAAAGTAGGTGCCCCGGGTAAAAGTTTTGACTGAGATTGATATGAACCATGCCAGGTAATCTCACCGGAGAAAAGGTGTCCGTCTGGATGAGATATGGTGGGAGTGAAAGTAATGGCAAGAGCAAAGAGGGTTTAATTTCCCTTGGGGCAAAATGGGCTTCTTGGTGTCTCTACCAGTGAAGAAGAAGTCAAAACTAGACAGGAAGTTTCCCATAAACAACAGAGCAATTAAAGTAAGGCTTCCTCTCTTTCTTAAGCCAAAATGCCAGTGAGAGGTCAAGTATAAAGACCACAGTTACTCCATCATCTTACCCACCAGCATTTTTTTTTAGTTGGCAACCACAACATTTTTATTTTAGCTTCAAGCGTTCTTGTAATCAACACTTTGAATTTAGGTAAGTTTCATAAAAGTGCAACATTTGGTTACACTTTATTTTCCACTTTAGACATTCTAATATAAGTACTGTAACTACATGTGAATTACAAGTCAACTAATTACTACGAACACCTGTGCACAATCATCAGCTCCCCTTAAGAGATCGCTCAGCCATTCATTCGATGGCTGAGCTCAAGGTTGAAATGCTCTTTCATTCCTGGATCATCTGCCTGCCTGTCTGCTTGCTTGCCTTTCTGGAACGACAAACTCTGTTTGCTACAAACTCTGTTTGCTATATACTTAGCAGTTGAAATACCTGCCTGCCTGAACCCTTACCTGCACTAATACTTACCTGGACACTTACCTGCAGAGAACCTGTTTGATTTGTGACACTGTTGATATTACCTGCACTATACTTTCCGGGATACTTACCTGCAGAGAACCTGTTTGATTTGTGAAACTGTTGAGTACTAAACAAACTCACCTGTTACACTTTACTCCTTTGGTCTGTTGTTACTGAGCGTGACACTAATACTCTAATGACTTCTAGTTGACACGTAGTTGTTACTTACTGTTAGTAGAATGTCTAAAGTGGACTATCAAATAAAATGTTACCTAAAATTTTTAATAAAAATCTGAGAAAATAGCTTTAATGTAAAAGACTACATTTGGATCGGATTCAGAACGATGATCAAAGCACAGATGTAGAATGTGGCTCTTAAAAAAGCTTGCACCTCCAAAGCTTGCCAGGTCCTACACCACTTCCTGAGTTGATATCTCATTCAGTAACTTTAGCAAGTTTTAATATGCAGTTTGGTGATTATGTTACTTATGCATCTTCTTCAATATATACGATTGCTTGTTTCTGCTTCACCTTGTTTTGATCCAGATATTCGGTACTCCTTCAGGAGATGTGTAATAGCGCCACCTTCCTTTATAACATACTATATATGAAAACACAGGGAAAAGGGTGAAATAAATTACAAAAAAGTTAATGATGAAGAAAGAGATATTTTAACAAATATGACCTGTTAAGGTAGCCTCAGAAGGATTCTAAATTGCTGTAAATTTTTGTATAATAAAAAAAAAGAAAATCAGAAACATTCAGAAAATGATTCCAACAATATTTTTTTTCTGTGTCTTTATCATTATAGTTGTTGTGTGGATTCTGCTATTTACGGAAGTTCTAAGTGGCTATGTATTATAATTTTTTTCCGTCTTGTTTTCTCGTTATCATTTAACAGCAAATCGAAATGCGAACAGAAAGAAATCAATAGATTTAATAATAATAGTAATAATAATAATTGAGCCTGTTATTATTATTTCATTTTGTTTGAGAAATGTAAAACAAATGAGCTTATTGCTTTCATATTTATTTCACATGCCTTGGCGGCCTTGATACTTTATTCTGATTATATTTAAATTACATATTATTTATTATTAAATGATATCTTTAGTTGATTCAAGCTGTGCGTGGCATTGCGTTGTTCTTCTGGGTTGAATTCCAGGCTTTAGGAATAGGTTGCGCTGCGGGTTGGCCTGCATGGGAGTGAGCATAATGAGCTCAGATGGGGAAGACTGTACACCACCTCTTGTTCGATTTATACGTATTAAAAAAAACACAAAATTTTTTTCGATTGTTTTATTGAAGTAGACCTTTTAGGCTGCCTATAAACATAACAAGGCAACGAAAAAGATGTTTTAAATAGTATATTAAAATGGAAATGCTGCCTGGTGTTCTTATGCCGGACACGCAAAGAAAATTAAGTCGAGATAACGAGAAAAAACGCTTGTTATGTCAAGATAATGAGAAAATTAAGACGTGATCACGAGAAAATAACTCTTGTTATGTTGAGATCAAAAGAAAATTAAGTTGTGATAACGAGAAAACAACTTTTGTTATGTCGGGATCACGAGAAAAATAAGACGTGATCTCGAGAAACAAGACGGAAAAAAAATATAATACATGACCACTTAGAACTTCCGTAGCTATTCCTTTACACTGAGAACAGTTTTAAGTCTTTATTGTTATCTTTAAAGTTATCATGCTTGGTGTAAACAGGCCTTTATTAAAACGCATCATTGGAAGCAAATGCAGTGGTTATTTGAGGACATCACCGCTTGTAACGATCAGATGGATGTGCCAGGCCAGCTCAGGGGATGGCACTCCAGCACCCAGCTAACTGTGCATGTTTTGTGTCTGTTTTCTTTCATGGACTCTTGTCACCGCCCATCTCATCTGTTGTCACGGTTCCCCATTGATGTCTCCGCCCCCTTGTATGTTGCCATAGCCACTCATGTCTAGTCTCCTCCCACTGACCTATTTCTTTGTGTATGTTCTTTGTATGTCTTCACGGTCCATTAGCACTCTCTCGTTGTCGTAAGTTTATTAGTGTAAATCTCTGTTGTTAGATTTACTGTTGCCAACCTGTTTTTGATCACCGCTTCTGTGTTACTCTCTGGATTGTGTTTGTTGTTACTCGCCTGGACACTGACCACTCTTATGCTATATCTGCTCCACGCCTGTATGCTCCTGATCGACCCTGCTTGTCTCACTCTGTGATTTCAATAAACAACCTGCACTTGAATCTGAACGTCCCTCGCATCATCCGTGACACCGCTATTGCTAGTACTTAATCTAATAATTACATTTCAATTGCATTTTAAAAAAAAACTATCAAGGTTATGGAATTCCTTAGTGAGAAATGCATTGAAGTCTTAACTGAACATTAAGCCTGTAGCCATAATTATTTTGTGTGTGACATTGATGCTAGTGTTGTTGTTTTCCACACAACATTAGCTCCTGAAATTAATCTAGATGGGTTTGTGCCTCACAAATTAATTGAAGTGACAACAGAGGCGAGTTAAATCTGCTGTTTTGTGTCATGCTATTGGATTGGTGATTTTAATACTTAGATTTATTTTAAAAGAACCAAATTTAAAAATGAGTCCTAGTGTTTTCACCAATGGAAAAGTTATCTGAAAGTTTTATTTAAATAATGAGAGAAATATGCACAGATCAAGATGTTGCAACCATTAGATACAAATGTTTTAACTATTCTAAATAAGTATGTGAATGCATTTTTTATGAGTGAGGACAATACACAATTATCCTTTTTACTGGAGGAAGCAATAATATACATTATGAACTTGCATTTTGGCTGTTACTTTAATGAAGATTTCCTTACAACCGGGCAATACAAACCTGAAGTAAGGTTCTTTCCATTTAAAATCACTGTGACAGTTGCTAAAAGCCATTGCAAAAGTAAACTGTAAAGCTTTTATCTGAGACAATCTGCAGCAACTACTGTTTCTGGATCCTCTTTGGGGTCTTAAAAGTGCCTATATTTTATAGGTGTTATAGTGTATATATTTTTTTCTTGTATTAGTACTTCTAGTACTACAGAAAATAATATAGTGGCAATTGTCAGCTGTTGCAAGGATGCAAGCAGTGATTTGCGGTTATATTCAGACCTTCTTTGTTTGTTGTTGCCAAGGTACATCAGTTTCTTTGTCAACGTAACCAATGTTTAATGTTTCCTTGTGAATTCGGCTCTTGAGAAGGGGAGAAAATGACATTTCATTTCTGCATTCATGCCATCTTTTATCAGAATCTCAGAAAGCCATGAAAACTGTCACCTTTCATTTACTCAGGCACAAGGGCGAAGTCGGCTTTCAGAGAAGTAGAGCTGAAACAAGTCAACATAGGGAAAAACCTTTAGGGCCAACAGCACTCAAATATATCTGCCCATACAACAATCCTCTCATTTGGAGAGCAGCTCTGAATGCATCGGGAGGGCGAGTCAGTTCATCTCAGCACCAATTCCAGCCTAGACTGTGCCTGCCATGATTCATTTTGCCACATTTAATCAAAGTGTTTCTTTCTATATCTGTTGGAGGACTCCCGAGTTTCTTATGTAATATAGCCTAGTCTAAATTTGTTGTGCGTCTTTGTGCCACAACGCTTCATTGGATGCTACAGTTATGTGAGTAACAAATGGTTTGCTGATGCTGCTTTGTTTGTCTTAAAAGATCATAGAAAATACAATAAATTAAATAATATAACTATAGTTCACATAGAAATGAAACATGTGCTGTCATTTCACTTTTGTTTTCTTCTTGTTTAATGTTTTTAATGTCCATGCTGCTGTTTACAATGAACATGGGTAGGGACCAGTCATATAGGCACTTTCATGTTTAAAAAAAAAGACTTACTTTACAAATGCCCATTTATATACACTGCACAATGACTATGTTTTGATTAATAGGTGTGTTGCATTTTACAGGGCATTATATTCCGGAGGGGGTTGCCTCATTGAATCAAGCAGTCCACTTTTAAAGGTAGTTCTCAAGCAAGCACTGCAATTAGCTGCTTCACAGCACGTAATAAATTACTACATCACAGAAACATCTTTGATGTTTTAAATCCTTGAAGGTTGGTGGCACTTTAAACCCCACGATTATTTTACATAAAACATTTATTATATATATGAAAAGAATTACAGTTATGTATGGCTTTAAATTGTTAATTGGCTTATTTATAAGGCATATACCTTTAAACTGATGTCAGTCAATGCTCCAAAGCTCAGGAGAATGTTCAGAGTTGAAATGACCGTCAATTTAAGTTTATATGCAATCTATAGGCTCATTATGTGCCTCTATATTTATTTCTGCAAAACTGAAAAGAAAAGAAAAAGAAAAAAAACCCTGCAGCTTCCTGTTGAAAAGAACACTAGAGGTGTTAAAACTTTTTGAAGATACATTTGTATTTTTGATTAGGGTAATTTTTGCACAATTACTTGTAGAATGTCATGTTATGACTTCAAAGATTTTTTAACATCCACCACGTTTTGAAAACTGATGTTTCTGAATGTTGTTGTCACATACACAGCTCGGCGAAGAAGAGCTCTGGTGTGAACACCACAAATTCACGGTTCAACAAAACTGCTCTGAAATCTGCATAAGGAAGTTAAAGTAGCATGGCTGCAGCAGAGATCACGTTTTGCCATTGTTAACACTATAGAGAAGGTTTAGGTTTGGGTTTGGTGTAGGGCATAATTCCAACATTACAGAGAAGGGTTTGTGCAAAAGAGTATTCTTCTAGCGTTGCAAAACGGAAGTTGATCCACTGATGTCACATGGACAATTTTAATGATTCAATTTTTCGCAAAATTTCTGGACCTGGATTCAGTTGTGTTGCTGTCTATGGAGGGTCAGATAGCTCTCAGATCTGTGTTCTGAAAATGAACAAAGGTCTTATGGGTTTGGAAGAATGGGTGAATTAATGATTTTCATTCTTGGGCGAACTAAGCCTTTCATTTCTGTGAATATTTAATTATTTCCCAATGTTTTGCTATTGTTAATGTACTGTACACAAAAACATAACAGTAATGATAATAATAATCACACATGAGATAAAATACTCTCAGGAGAAAGCGGTCTCTTTGGACAGTACCTTTTCAAATGTTAGTTTGTTTGTATCTATTTGTTTCTATAATTTTTTATTATTTATTATCGTATTTTATCGTATTTTTTTGCCTGTCATCCTGTAATTGCAGTTATTTGAAAATGACATGAAAGCAGCACAAATACTCAGGCTGTCATAGTAGTAGAGCTGAATTTTGTGAAAAAGTGCTTAAAGTTAATATGCTTCACAAATTCTGTACTGATGGACAAAATAAATTATTCAAGACTTATAAATATCCCAGCTTTCATCACGCTCTCATTTTAAACAGTATCCGATCTTGTTCACTTGGTAAAAGTCAAAGTGATTCAGTGGTGCTGTCTTGTAGTATTCATCCTGAGAGGCTGTGCTCCCGTACGTTCCTGTTGACAGCTAGCACGTCTGTCTCTTCCACTGTAAACATTCTCCAGTCCAACCTTCCCCTCACCTTTGTCATTTCCAGACAAGTCCCAATAGATTTCTTCAGCCCTGCTTGACCCTCATGCAGTTCAGGCATAAGCATCTTCCATCAGTGGGGTCTTGCCGTGTTGCATAATTTTGACCAAGTTCAAGCCTGCAATCCTGCATTTGCTTCCAAGTCACTCAATATAAGAAATCAATCTGTGGGTATTGAGCACATGGGAATGGGAATTGATGACCAAGGAAAGAAAGTGGGATGTCCCAGTCATGGGACTGAATACAGAGTAAGGGCTTGTTTGTACACCTTCTTCATTGGTCAGTGGAAAGCTCTTGATAATTGATCAACCGGCTAGAGCAAAAAGTCTTACATTTTGTTCATTAAAAATGTCAATATGAGCAAAAGTTCTATATTTCTAATCAAAGTGGTCAATAAGACCATTGCATATCATTGGCTAGTTTGAGGATGTTTACCATGTAAAGTTCTAATTATTCATGCAGTGTGACTGGAGAATGATTTTCAGAAGTGTTTGTCTCAGTAGACACTATGGTCAGTGTGTCAGACCTTCTTCTAACCACACATGGATGATAGCATGTCTAAATTCATACTGACAGCTTCTTTTTTTATTTTATGTGTTTGTGGCTGACATGCAGCAATTAACAGGCTACATTTTATAGATGTGCCATTAAACATTCTCTATTTTCTCACACCTAATGGAAGCTGCTTTATTTATGAATGTTTGCAGCAAATTTAATTACCTTCTCATAATTGCAACTTTATTTCTCAGAAATGTGAATTTGTACCTCACTTATCACTATATTATCATTATATATCTCTGTATCTCACAATGTGATTTTATGTCACAAGTAATTTAATTTTATTTTATTTAACCAATTAAAGCTATTTGTTTTCCAGTTATTTTTATGGTTACACTTTATTTTAAGATATTGTTTTTACAGTGTAACTGGAATTACTTCTGGTATTAATATTAATTAACAACATGCACTTACTATAGGATTAAGGAATCATTTTTAAAGTTATTACCGTACATGTAGTGTGCAAACACAGCACCTTAAAATAAAGTGTTATCCTTTTTTTAAACATTCATACTAAATGGCAACTGTAACTAAATGGAGGTTTATGAATTAATCATTGTTGAATGATTCTCTTCTGTATCACTATACTAAGTAAAAAGGAATTATGCATTTTTTCTTTCATTTTAATTATGATGAACCAGAACTGCTATCAGGAATCAGGGGTTATGAAAAAAAAGAAGTTTAACATTTTGAAGCAGAAAGCCTGAAATAGTATTTTTTTTTTTAGAAACACACTGTACCTTTCATCTTAATAAACAGAAAAGTACATTTTTACAGTTCATTACTATTTTTTTTTTTTGCCCATGTGCACTGACCTAGGTGTTCCTACCTTGCAACTACCTTTGCATCCTACCAAAACATGCAGCATGCAACCGAGCACACTTTGAATGACATATCCCACAATGCAATTTGGACAATAAACCAGAATTGATATCAACATCATCTTCTTAACGCATTACGCATTAAAAAAGTTGACTAGTTATATAAATATAATGTTTGAAATTGTAAAGCTGCATAATTCCTTTTTTTCCACATACAGTCTTTATACAGGATTAGGATTCATTTGCACAATATATAGTGTTCCATTTGAACATTAACAACAGATAGATAGAAGTACTCAGAACTTGTATTGCCTCATGTTCTAAAATCTTTAATCAGACAACTATGTCGGCAGTTATGCCATCAAATGTTATTATGAATGACAGTAATGTATTCCAAAGTGTGTAGAGTTTAAAAGCAGAGGACAAATTAAATTGTAATGAATGGGTCTCAAAGTATGTTTTCATCTGCTGCCGTGGAGTGTTCAAAATAACATACTGAAGACTTGATGATTCTCTTTAGATACTGATGTCTTTTACTGTCCGATTCCTTTTCTGTTCCTTGAGGAAACATGACATAGTTAACATGTAGCTCGGCAGCATGCATGAAGAGAGGCAGCATGCAGCCATCTCCAGGGACTCGCTGTGGGGAAGAACCAATAGAGCAGAACTGTCCTGTAGCATCAACCACAGACGACTCCAAACCATCCTCCATCTGGGGTCAGTAGGATCTTCCCCCTCACATACAAACATCAAGGCCACTGCTGCTTCCTGTACTGACTCGCCTCAGCTGGAGTGATTCACTCCCTCACCCTGCCGACCCTCACCAGCATATGGGCGACGAGAGACATGACAGGCCGTGTTAAGATTAGCCCACCAATGAACGAGATAATGCTTGACCCAGGAGCTTGTGAGAGTGCGTGCGGAGGACCGAGATGATGTAATGAACGAAATGATGCACAGGCTTCGCATTTCCCAGCAGACGTTGCGTGGTGCAAATGCCTGCCGGTAGCGAGATGAAGTTACAGATGTTAGAGCAGACAGAAACAGTGAGGCTGAACACTGAGGAATGAATTTAATAAACACTCTCAAACCGCTCTGTCACATTTCCATCCAGTCTTTACACTGTTTTGTCACTGACAAAGAGAATTTGCGTAAAAAATATTTGCAAAATTTGCTGTCTCAAGCCTGTTTCCATCCAACTGGCCGTTAAAATGGTGTGCATGATGACGTCGTCAACGAATTGTCGCATAAGTTTTGGTGTAGCGCAAAAAAACGTCAAACGAGTTAGCCATTTATGCACAAATGCGCATTTTTAAAAAACAGCGTTTAGAATGGACATGCAAAAATACATAATTAAAACGCATTTTATATTTATAAAGAATGTAAAATAAATATAGTAATAAATGTTAGTTTGCTTTTTGTGCCCAAGAGCACTTTTATTAAAGCGCTTATATATTACAAACATGAAACTATGCTTCTAACCACAGGCCAAAAGTTGTAGTTCCAACCACGTTGTGACGTTGATTGCTAATGTTTATTTTCGGGAGAGAGACCTCCAAATAAAAATCAGACTACAGGCCTTCATAGACAACCTATGGATGCAAGGTAAGTTTTATTAAGCCTTTTACACATCGGCAATACAAAAGTAATACATGACATAGCACCTTTAGCAGAATGTACAAAATAAATATATAAATAAACACCTCAGTTGATATGACACTGTGTTTATTGTACTGAAGGAGACATTGGGACTACTATTATATTAATTATTTTTGCTTAGATCTGAGAAATATTTTATCTGTAAATGCCTTGTGATGTTTAATCATGCAGTCTTTTAGCCTGTTATGAAAACTGCATGCTGCTTCTCTTTGTTATAATTTCCCCCAGTGTGTTTGCTCACAAAGACACAATTGAAGTGTGTGCTGACTTTTATTACCATCTTTACAGAAACTGCCATTTAGAAGCATTTATAGATGCCATCTAGAATACAAGGCCAAAGTACCTGTCACGATAGAGAGGCGAGGATCCAATTGGATTCATATGCAGGTTGTTTATTGAAGAACAGAATGTTAAAAGCAGGGCAAACAGGCGGTGAACAGGAACAGAGTAGATCAAGCAAGAGAATGGTCAGTGTCCAGACGTGGGTCAATAACAGCAAAAACAATTCGAAGGGAAAGATAGAGGCAGTGGTCGGGAAACAGGCGAGGTCGGTAACAAATAAGGCAAAACACAGAGATATTCACAGAGTAACAAACTAACCAGGAGACCGTGACAAACACTCAAACATATGGAGACTTTATACACTTAAAACTAGGTCAGTGGGTGGAGACTTGCAATGAAACACCATGACAACAAATGAGTGGGCGTAGACATGAGTACTGGACGAGAGTCGATGAATGAAAACAGACACAAACACACACACACAGTTCGCTGGGCACTGGAGTGCCATCCAGAGCTGGCCCATCCAGCTGATCATGACAGTACCAAGCCTCTTTAGTCTTTTCATAGGTGTCCTATTCCTAGACTTACAAACATCCTAATAAAATTCAACTTGAAAACATTTTTTTTTAAACAGTAGGAAGCTATTTTGCTTTCAATATATCTCTCTCTATATATAGAATTAATTAATTATTACTTACTGTACCCCCTTACTTCTTACTTCCTTTGATGATTTGAAAACAAATTGCATTGTTTTACAAATATAACAGGAATTCTGACTTGCAGATGTCCAGAATATTGCAATACTGCTGTCTGTGAATGCAAAAACAAAAGAAGCAATAAGATATTATTAATTATATATTTTAAAATGTATTTTTCCTTCGTAGATTACTTTTGTAGCAACTTTCTTTAGTAGCTTGTAGCATAGCTACAAAAAATACAACTAAATAACTATTTCAGTAGGTCATATTTGATTATTGATAAATAAATTCTACCATACAAAAAATATAAATAGTGTTTTACTGAGATTTCACTTTTTAAATGTTCTGTCTGTCAAATATTATTAATTAATTGAGAACTAGAATTTCTAAGTAATATTGTAAATAGATACACAGTTAATTAATGTACAAAATGAACTGTGTGGGAATAGTAAGATTTATTTATTTTTTTTTCATATTACTTAACTGTTTTAAAGTCATTGCACATAAACCTAAAATACTGAGTAAATTTTAATCTAAAATCTTAGCACATTCAAATTGGCGCATGCTCCAGCTCCATTGTCCACATTTTGAATCCGAGAGACAGACATTGCGATTGTCACAGGTGGATGTAAGTTATTACTTTTTTGTAATAATTTGTGACACCGTATAGGTCCATGAGAATTGTAAAAGTTCAATTGACTTTGTTGTATGATGATAACTTATAGGCCTGCATTCCCCACTCCCATCCAGGAAGCACCAGTCTTACACAGAAGTCAGTGTAAAACGAAACAAATTTGTGTTGGTCAGTGAAGTTTACACTAATTCAGCGTTTTCAAGGAGATTTTTGAAAATGATGGCTCTGCCTCATTCGATTGGCCCAAGCATGCGTAAATGAGGATCATTTTCATTCTAAAACGCTGTTAAATTCCCCTCTCATTCACCCCTCTCATTCAATTGAGATCAGGTTACATTTACCATGACTTTCAAAAGTTACATGAAAAAAATTGTGCTGAGTGCTCTGACATTGACATTGAATGTGAGTAAATGAACTTATTTCATTGTTATCTAGACATTATGATTGTTAACAAGCATCACATCAGAATACAATTCCTTCTTGTATTTCAGCTTCTGTTTATTAATTAGTCCTCATGTAATTTTCTACCTTTAATATAATGGGGTTTTTTTTAATTCTGTTGTTTTAATAAAACTAATTGATTATGACAGGTTGACTGCACTTAGGAAATCTCCCAGACTCAAGGTTTTCGACACTGGTCATCAATGATAAACAGTAGTGAGGTATGTAAATATTGAACCTTCTCGTTTGACCAGAAACAATAATTTAAAAGTATCATTTAAATATTGGTCCCTTGTCATTTCAGATAAAAGAGGAATTTATGAGACTATTGAGACAGATGTATTTGTATTTAAGGATTATATGTATATGAAAAGTAGTAATCAGCATCATCACATCTGAACTGATGATCTATGAGTAAGCACCACAGAGATACAAACTGAAAGAACACTGTATTCCAAACACCTCAAATACTCGATTTTATTGAACAAAAGCACTTAAAACAAAGATAAAAAAAGTTTTTTTGAATGGAAACAAAGATTATTAGCTGGAGTCCTGAGGATAATTATTTTCTTGTGTTAAAATTAATCTGAAAACCTGTGTTCACAAACCCAGTTTTAACTTTAACTTAGTCCATTGAGTTTCCAGACACACAAGCACACACACACTCACTCATATTGTAGGCATATTATTATGTAACATTTATGGGTTGAATTAATCAAACAATCGATAAAATGAAATAACATTTACATTATTTATTGGTACTGTGCTATAGCTTTTTATCATATTGTCCACAAATAAAGTGTAAAGCCTGGAGCTAGAGTTTGAGCTTATCAAATATGAAGGACAGTGACAGCATAGCCATGCGTCAGCTTGACCTGGTTTTATAAAGGGAAATTACTGCATACTTCATGTTTGGAAAAGACCAAATAAGACAAGATTTCGGAAAAGCTTTCTGGAAGGATTATGAAATGTGTGCTTCCTGCTACAGACATTCAAGATAAGAAAATCACAAAAGCTCGTATTCTTCTGGAACAGTAGCATCAGTTTGGCTGTCTTCATTATATAAAATGAACTTCCTGTTGCCCATCGGCTGCAAATTTCCATTATGTCAGCACTAGTGACTCAAATTGCCTCTCTGTTAAGAGGAACTGCCATTACTCTAACCCTCTCAGTTACACTCTTGTTCCTCTATGCCTAATCTGATGAAGGGCATTAATGGTGTCTTGGTGGTAAACAAATCAATGTTTTTGAACAAACGTTTAAGGTGAATGAAACATTCTCACTTACTTATAGTTCAAGGACTATTACATGAATAAACAGTCAGCTGGACAGGGTGAAATTTGTTTGATCTATAGACCAAATTCATATTTAATTGATTGAAGCTTGCTAATAGTTAAGCCCAGAAATAATTTTGACATGTATGATGCTGAAACTCATTCTGGAGTCTCTTAGTAGATCTATAAACATGCACATTTCAAAAAAGTATAAAAAGACTTATTTCGGTCTTGAATGACTGTATGATGTATGAATAATTCAATGACTTACACATAATATGGAAACGCACACAACAGCATTTGAAAGAACTGTACATCTAAATTTACAGTATTCACAAAACAGTAGGCAGATGACCTGCTATTATCCAGCATTATTCTGAAGTGAATGTCCATTGGAAACTTTTCTATCTCTTGAGAGCAGGATTTGTGAATGGTGGGGAAGCAACACAACTTAACGGCAAATGCATCCAGATTACATTCACAACTTGAATTTAACAAGAGTTCAGTCACTCACTCACTTTTGATGAATCAAAATCATCACACTTATCGCCACCTACTGTTATGAAGATGTAATCAGCTATAGACGTCCCCTCGCATCTACTTGTGCAACATGTCCTCCAACTAATATGCCCTTATGGGTCGTTTCTACAATAGCTGTGAAATACGACCCATCAGAGCGTACACTACAATTGCGCCCCTATCGGCAACAGAACATTTGCATATTAATGTTTTGGACTATTTTATCGGCCATGTGATTCAGGGTTGGTGTATATATTTATGGTGTAAATATTTGTAACGGGTAGGTTTAGGATTGGGTTTGTGTGGTCATTCGTACAAATTAAGCCTAGTAAAATATATTTTAATCACCATGAGATTAGTGTAACGACAGACGCAATACCTTTAAAACTTAAATAAAGTACTTGCAGAAACGACTTACAGAGTCGTTTTTGTTGGAAGACAGGCTGACTTGTGTGAGGATGTACTGAAAAAACAAAAATAGCGAATGAATCTATGAATTTAGGAGAATGACCCAAAAGGATGAAAATTACTAAAGTGCATGTACTCCAGCTGTCAATGCAAAAAGGAACAGGTTTCGGAACGCTGTAAGTGTCATCGTCCCTTTAAATGAACTTGGGTACCTTAATGCAAACAGGTTACACATTCTGTAGAGGCAGCTGCACTGGTTGTGCATTATTCTGAGCGCTGAATATGGGTTGGTTTACAGATGGTGATATGATGCATAAGGCGTATCACAGTTTCCGGCCTCATTTCTGTCCCCTCCTTCCCTCTCTCTTTTGTTCTCATTATGATAATACCTCTCATTAGTGTGACTTATGGGTATTAAGCAAGCTCTTTGCAATTACAGCAGTGTCTCTGAAATTAATTTGAGAGCTGGGGCCCATGACCCATTTCAGCGGACACTACCGGCCTCCCATTTCAATGAACTGATGGACATCAGTTAATGGTCATCTGAGCTTCGTTCTTCTTCGGAGGGTCAAGGAAGCAACTGATTGTAAATAACATCTGTTCACAAGGCCTTTTTTCTGTTTTTGTTTAATTGCTTTACATGAACAGTTTAACAGTTTACATGAACACTGAACATATCAAGGGCATACAAATTATCTTTAAACTTTGAAACAGGAACTTTAATTTTTCAATTTTAATAACAAAAAATTATTAAACCGTCAACACATCTGATTTAACCTGTCACTAGATGATCAATTAGGATTAAAATAAGGATTAAAATTCTTAGTTATAATCGAGCATTGTCTTATGAAATCAAGTACACATAAGATATAGACAATGGCTATGCTGTGATTTTGGCTATATTTCCATGTAAAATAGAGTTAGAAGCAGCATATCTATTTTAACTGAAAGCCCTGCTCCTCTCAGCCGCTCGCTGAACAGAACAGATGAAGAGAGATGTGTGCGTGCGCTGGGAAAACAAGAACCCGCGCTCGGGCAGCAGGACCAGAGACTCGCTGAGGTTTGTCCAAGAAGTCTCTAGATTTGTCGCTAGTCGCTTTTAGGGAAAAATGTTGCCAAGGGGGTCTGAAAAGTCGCTAAATTGGCAAAACTGATCTGTAGCGACAACAGAACGCAAAGAATGATGGCCACGCCTGGGCTGATGGGAATTGTAGTTCCCGCTACCTCCTGTCGGACATTTCACTTTGAAACTGCGGCAAAACGTGCAGTAAGATACATAATTACAGGGGGTGCAGAAATGTATAGAGGCACGTATTTTCTAATGGGCCTTGGTTGAAAAAGTACCATACCATTTATTGCATAATTACTGAATATAATGACTTAGTACTGTCTTTTTACACACTGTTCTGCATCACACCTCGTAAACATAACACCATGTCTGCGTTTGCAATCGGTGAAACAACAAACAATAAGCACTAACATTACCCTTCACTGCTCAAAACCTGTGTTTGTATAGCAAGTAGCAGGTTCTTCTAATAAGAAAATGTTACTTACTTAAATTTGTAAAACAGAAGTGCCAGACTGTCCTTGTAGAGGTAGAATTGCTCCACTTTATTTGTCTCTGTGCACAGCCAGCATAGGGTGCTCTGTCAGGTTCAGGAATCAGTCCTCTGTAAATGAACTAAACACACTCTAATATTTGTGCTGAACTGTTCTGGAACAGTCTTGTGTATATAACTTAAACTATTGATTTCTAGTTGTGTCATTTTTTTTGGAAGAACAAACAAAGTAGTTTCACTTTCACAATGAAACACATCTCCAGAACATGACACCGGCAACAATTGAGGTGGTGCCAAGGATCTGCAGTAAATAATTGTAATGATTTAAAAACATGAAATGATTAACTATTAATTACGTATAAAATTAAATAATTTCTGAGGATAGTTAGACTGTATTATCACAAAAGATATTACAATATTCCTGATAATACAAAAAATTAAAACGATTAATTAATTTTAAATAAAATGATCCCCATTATCACATTAGGAAGTCCCAATATCAAAAAGTTTTTAAAACCCATGCATAGAAAAGTTATTCGTTGACCAAATAGGCTTCACTGAAAAACTGCCATATGGAATGACAGTATCTATTGTTGGATCTGATAGAAATGCGTTTATGTTTGAGTAATAAATTACACCCTGTGACCGGAAGAAAACCATTTCATAAAAGGAGCTCAGTGGGGATAAAACACTTTAAAGTGTAATTTACTGAAATCTCACCACTGCATGCTGAGGCAGTGAACTGCATCAGAATCAATTTCCAAGATTTGACTCGCTGAAGCAAATGAGTCTCTAGTGCAAAGCTCAGTTCAGATTGCGAATGTGTTCGGAAGTGGAGGGAAGTTTTGTGCTGAATTTGAAGACAAACACAGAGGTTGGGGAAAAGTAGGCCATTATAATAACTGAGCACCAGCTGGTGAAGACATAAATCATACCACTTAAATAGGAATGTAAATAGAGACAAGAATGATTCACAAGGGCGACACGTAAAGGCCAACAGAAAATAGAGCTGATTTGTGTATAGGTACCAGACTATCGCTCACCACAAACACCATATGAACCAAAATATTCTACTATAATTGGAAGCCTAAAGGAAAAAAAAAATACTTCTATATTTTAACTTGTAAATAGGTTGGAAATTGTTGCTAGCATAAGGCTTACAGTTCTTCATATAAAAGTGTAAGCAACATTACGAGATTATAAGATATACATGTTAAAAATTTTGTAATTGTTCCATCATTTTACACATTTATGGATTTAGCAGACACTTATTCTTCTTTTTAGCTTTCTTCCTAATCTATTTGTCAAATTAACTGGGAATTGTGTATAATGAATATTGTAGCCTCTTTGAGTCATCTCAATCTTGATGGATATCTTCTACTTTAAAGTCTGAGAACAGCACAAGTGCTATATAAATAAAGCAGTACATCCTCGCAGGAATATGAGAACATTGTTTATGGTAAATGTATACTAGTGTCTATTATGTTTGTAATTTATCTTTGCTTTGGCAATCAGTCTTTAAATAGAAATGCCACTTGGGAGCATTTCACATCTAGTCTGTTTTATGTCATTGTTTTGGTTTCTGTCTTAATTTAAGACCTTGTGCATCGGTTCAATTTGTACATGTCTCTTGTAATCATGTCGCAGAATTTTTCTCACGCTTCAGACCAGGATATATTAAATCTTGCTTTAGAGATCCAATGCACTTCAGAGTTTGAGACTACTGTTGTTTGTTAAAATACTGGCTGTTAGGCTGACACAACATTTTTGAAAATAAAATGTAATTCACAAAAACTCTACAGTTAAGGAAGTTATACATTGTGAAAATTGCATGATCTATATACAGTGTGTGCCATTGAAAAAAACTTTTCAATGTGTTTATGAACTTTTTAAAGCTTAAAAATGTTAATTGCATAGATTTTCAATGGATGTAAAAATTTTAAATAGTTGATAGAATAGTAAAACCGTCTCTGGGTTATGAATATAACCCCAGTTCCTTGAGGGAACACTGCGAGATAGACGAGACACTGCGTCTATAGACGCTTTGGGAAATGCCACGGCGTTAGCCACGCTCTGAAACTGCTGTGAAATCTGTCCAAATAAGGGTTCCGGCGTCATAGGCGGTGACGTCATGATCCCCGGAGCTCAAAAGCCCTGGTGCAGCGCATTACACATTAGCTCAGGAATGAAGCAAGTGCTCGGCAGGGATGCCGTGGGTGTGGCTAGAGAAGCAGTGTCTCATTCCTTCAAGGAACTGGGGTTATATTCATAACCCAGGGACGTTCCTTTTCAGGAACTCACATTGCGTCTATAGACGCTTTGGGAACGAGTCACACAAACCCATATCCACAAGTGAAGAGCTTCCACCTCAGTGAATACAGCCTTCTAGTTGAAGGGGCTCTCAAGTGCAGAATAGTATGGGTGACCTTTGATGACAAACCTGCCCTCAGAGGCCACAGCCATAGATTGTACATCTCCGGGCGTGGATGAAAGACTAACCCTCCTTGCTGGGAGAGTAAGTCCTTCCTGACTGGGATATGCCATGGCACCCCGTCGAGGAGAGAAACCAGGTTCGCAAACCATATTCAGTCGTCTATGTAATTTAGAACACGGATACCCTGCAGCCGCAGCGGGGCCAGAGCCACGTCTATCACTTTTGTGAATGTGTGTGGTGACAGAGAGAGACCGAAGGGGAGGACCTGATATTGATAGGCCACCCCTAGGAAGGCGAATCTCAGAAACCTTCTGTGCGACAGATTTATTGACACATGGAAATAAGCATCCTTCAAGTCCTCGGACCTGATTTGACACGCTACCTGCTTCAATGTAAGCATCTTGAACTTCAGATGACTGACTGAGAGGTTCAGTTGTCTGAGATCTAAGATGGGCCTCAGCCCTCCGTCTTTTTTCGGAACCACAAAATACGTGCTGTAGAACCCCCGCTCTCTGTCCGCCATGGGCTAGCCAGGAGGGTACTGAACGGGCTGCGCCAACCCCCTCGGGGGAAGGGTACCCACCAGCTCCCGCTGAGGAGCACCAAAAAGAGCCACGGGTGTCGTGTGTCTGTGTGACACCCCTGGCTGGTCTCTCAATGCCTCCTGGAGCTCAGGAGGATTTCTTCGATTGGCCTTTCCTAGCCGTCAGCACCTCCCTCAAATCTCTCCTCGGAGAAGATAGTCTGGAGGACCCATACTGCCTGTCCCCTGCACCCCAGCTTCGCGGGGGAGCACGAGATGACACACTCTCCTTCTGACTTCCCGTGTAAGCAGAAGAAGCCTTCTTTGGTCGCTGCTTATCCCCCGCCGCCGCTTGCTGAGAACTCCGGGGAAGAACAGAATGAAATGCAGCCACCTCCTTTTTTGATTGTTGGTGCCGCTCTACCAACTGTCTCCACCACCTCCCCGAATAACCCAGTGGGAGATAGTGGAGCAAAGGGTAAAACCCTTTCCTGTGATTTTACCCCAGACAAATTCAGCCATAGATGGCGCTCGGCTGCCCCCAAAGCTGCCATGGACCTGCCAATAGCCCTGGCTGACTCTCTGGTGGCACGCAGAGATAGATCAGCTGTGCGCCCCAGCTCTATAATGTCTTCAGGATCGACCTGGTCTCTGCCGCTAAGATCCCTCAACAGATCAGCCTGATAGGCTTGTAGCACCGCCATGTGCGCAAACATGCACCAGCCTGACCGGCAGCTGCATAGTCTTTGCCAACTAGCGTTAATGTAATCCACATCGGCTTAGATGGCAAGGAGGGGGACTTTAGTGAGGATGCCTCCAGTAGAGCAGACGTTGGCTAGCTTGAGTCTGAGGCAGGAATGAAAGAGCGGGCAAAGAAGGGTTTCTTCCCGGACCTGCACACTTCTGAATAAAGGTCCAGGAAGAATGGCAGACTCCTACGAGCGGCCAGCGACCTCGGCCGCAAGAACCACTCATCTAGTCTGCTCACTTGTGGCTCAGTCTGCTGGGCTTCCGGCCAATCACAGTCACCACCTCTTACAATTTATCATACTGCAGTGACTGCGGCGCTGGCTGGCTGTCCACACTCGTAACATTAACCTCCTCGGAGGAAGATGAGTGTCTCTCCATGGACGGGCCGGCCCGAGGGGAAGTAGTCGCTTGCAGCGCTTCCAAACCCGGTACCCGACCCGATCAATTCGGTTGGAAAGCAGATAGAGGATCGCTCGTCTTCATTTCCTTCAATAAATCAACCTGCAAATCCCATGAGCGCAGACGCCGGTTCGCCTCAGTGACAGCGGGGCCTGACCCATGGGGAATGCCCACGAATACTCCCTACTCAAAGTGAGCCCTTCGTGAGTGGAGAGTTGCCAGAGTAAGCTCTTTACAACACGGGCAGTCCCCTCTCGAGAGAGTGGACACCGTGTGCTGTTCCCCCAAACAAGCATCCCACATCTCATGTGTATCAGCAGGAGTCAGAAAACGGTGACAGGGGCTCACACATCTTCTAAACTGCCTTTCTCGACTCATTGTATTCTCATAGTATTTTTAAACTAGAGACAAATGTTTGCTGCGACAGACTCACAATAGAGCGCGTGCTGAATGAATGAAGCTAATGTGTAATGTGCTGCACCTGGGCTTTTGAGCTCCAGGGATCATGACGTCACCGCCTATGACGCCGGAGCCCTTATTTGGACAGATTTCAAAGCAGTTTCAGAGCGTGGCTAACGCCAAAGCATTTCCCAAAGCGTCTATAGACGCAGTGTGAGTTCCTGAAAAGGAACCTCAACAGCAGGCCTATATTTTATTGAAAAGAAAAGAAAAGAAAAGAAGTTGACCTTAAAGTCGCATGAACCCAAAGTTTACAACCAATTTTATTTCTGGATTGTGACATACTTCTGAGAGAAATGGAATGAGTAAAATAGAGGGTGTGGCTTGTTATTTTCTACTTCAAATTAATTGGATGTAGTAAAGCAGCCATTTAATTTTGGAATGAACACTGATAGTTGGAGGGGTCACCATAGACCACAAAACCAGATCTAAAAGCTGAATTAATAAGCTTTCAGTTGGTTTGTTAGGACAGTTTTTGACCGAAATACAATTATTTGAAAATCTGGAACCTAAGGGTGCAAAAAAATCTAAATATTGAGAAAATTGTGTGTAATTTTCACTAGTTCTTAGGAAATTCACAAAATATTTTCATAGAATACCATCTTTTCTTAATATCCTAATGTTTTTGGAATAAAAATCTTATTATTTTTACCCATACAGTTGTCACGAATCATACCTCTGTGGCCCTCTCCGGAAGTCAGCAGCGGGAACTATCACCGGAATTTTAGTTCCTATCGG
>JAUMHI010000259.1:3200445-3232348 GCA_032359435.1 Enteromius unitaeniatus | reverse complement strand
GGGTTCTGTCACGAATCATACCTCTGTGGCCCTCTCCGGAAGTCAGCAGCGGGAACTATCACCGGAATTTTAGTTCCTATCGGACCTTTTATACCCACGTACCTCGGCGTTTTCGCGCCGTTACGCCCCTTTCCTGCCCTATTTAAGGAGTGACTCTCGCACTAGTCAGACGCGAAGTATCAACTAGCCACTGCTGTTGACTCTGAGCGATTTCCAAGTATATTCTCCGGAAGACTTCCCGTGTTTACTTTCTGCCTGTTTCCCGTTTGTGATTCTCTGCCGCCTGTCCTGACCTCCCGCCTGTTTTACGACTCTGATTTTGCCTGCCCCTTTGTGTTTGACGCTTCTTGCTCTGGTGTTTGAACTGTGACATTAAAATACATCATTGCACATGGATCCCACCGAGTCACTTCCGTCATTACAACAGTATTTTGTGGGTTATTGCTACAAATATAACTGTGCTACTGATGACTCACAAGTTTTTTGCTGTTGTGTTGAATTCCGAATTAATCAGGTTAAATATTTATTGAATTATTTCTTTTTTGTGTTCCACAGAAAAAATAAGAAGTTGGTCATATAGTACTGGAACAGCATGAGGGTGAGTAGATGAAAAAATAATTTTGAATTTTTAAATGAACTGTTCCTTGAAGCGCCATTTTTTTCTTCCTTCTGTTTTAAACAATGCCAAGTCTCTACTGATGAAAAGCCGGCCCACAGCATGAAGCTTCCTCCAACAATTGTCACTGTAGATATGCTGTTTTAAGGTTTGTGAGCACTGTTAGATTTGCACCATTGCTTTGAATTTGGTTAACAGGCAGCAGCAACTGGAAGATTGTTGCTGGGTTACTGGTCATTGATAAAGAGCAGATATATCTACACATGCGTCTATTGTGCATGCACTGTAATCATGCCACACTCCCATAAATATCATTATAATGTAGAAATGTACATGTCTGTTACATATTTACTCAACTTTACCCCATCTACTGAACTCAATCTGCAGCTCACTCAGAGTCATTTTGTTTTATGTTATGTTTCTTACAAGAACAATGTTTACTAGGGAGTCTTTTGGGGGGATGATAATGATATCAACAGTGCCCACTGTGACACTATTCGTTGGTCTTTATTTTCCTATTTTCCTTTAAATGATATAGCTATAAGGATCATACTTTTTCTAGGAAATGTTTTTATTTTAAATATTTACATAACAAGCTCTCACAGTTACTGAATTCTGAAATGATCTAGAATATTTTTATAATGGGTAAAAGGTTCGTAGGCAGTGTGTAAACGTGATTGATGTAATTAATAGTAATATTTTCAGACACTTATTGGGATGTTATTTACAATTAAACCTATTATTGTTTAGATTTTGTATTGAATACTAGTTTAGTTCTTTTTGAAGTATGACATAAGTACAGTACACTGTAATTAAACATTTATTTAGAAACTTAATTAAAATGTATTTTAAAATATAACTTTTAATTTGAATAATAAGTTGAGATAATTAAAGGTATACTAACTTTGTTTTCAGTTAGGTGGCTTTTTATTGCATCTATATTGCTTTTTTAATACACTATACAAGCACACATTCAGAACAATTACATGCACTTCATTTCAGAATTGACAATCTCTGCAACAATGATACAGTTACTGAACTGAATGAACATCAAGCTAAATTTAGCTGAATAATAACACTGCTGTCTTCTTTAGAGCTGTTTTTATAGCTGAATCAAATTTAGTTAGTAATAATGAACTTTGCAATATCGACACTGTCAGTTAACTGAGTGTACACTGAACTAAATTGAGCTGAAAAATTACAATTGTCTTTGGTTGTGCTGCTTTAAAGTTGGAACTGTCATTTTATAATTAATTATTTTTGCAACAAAGCTAGTTTGAAACCATTTGTTAAAATATGCTAAAATTTCCCTGAAACGCATTTGATCCAGAAATGAAACTGGCACTGCATAAGTGGAACCCACATGCTGCATCCAAACATACATATTATATAGTAGGTGAAAAACAGAATGTGAAAAAGTGTGCATTATGTCTGAATTCACAATATTTGAAAAAGAGTACTCCAGGTGACCACAGGAGAAGATTTGTAACTGGCAGTAACATGGTGGTCTGGAAAACACCAAAAGTAATTAAATTACAAAAAAAAAAAAAAGTAATCCCTGAGGAATCTCTTCAGCTCATTAGCATTTAAATGAAAATGCTACAAAATGTCTAAGGTTATATATAACCCATGTTCCCTGAAGGAGGGAACGGAGTCGTTACATATGGGAACTCACCAGAGACACCAATCCCTTCGAGTAATGAGAAAAGGCCAATGAATATTGCAGTGCATTTAATTACTGCCAGGTGCACCTTACACAGCAACTCTAAGGCTGGGTCTGCCTCCTCCTGGGGCAGAGCTTGCAGGTTCACTACCTGATCTCGGAAGGGAGTGGTAGGAACCTTGGGCATGCAGCCAGGCAGGCGTCTCAGAATCACGTGAGAATCAGCCGGACCGAACTGTAGGCACTCTTCGTCGACAGAGAAGGCCTGTAGGTCCCCTACCCTCTTGATGGAGGCCAAAGCAATCTGGAGTGCTGTCTTCAGTGACAGGTATTTTGTCTCGACTGATGCTAGGGGCTCGAAAGAAGCTTGCCACAGGCCGGTTAGGGTGACAGCAAGGTCCCAAGAGGGCACCGAGGGTGGTCTCAGGGGATTAACCCGACGCGCACCTCTGAGGAACATTACGATGAGGGAGACAGGGAGAGGCAGAACGGGAGAACCTTGTACTGATACGCTCGACCCTCGAATGCAAACCGCAGTAGGGGCATTGTGAGCATCTTGAACGGCAGCTTGAGAAGGGACCGATTCAGAGCTCGAAAGTCCAGGATGGGTCTCAGCCCACCACTCATTTTTGGGCACGATGAAGTAGGGACTGTAAAACCCTGACCTCATCTCAGCTGGAGGGACAGGCTCGATTGCGTCCTTCACCAGTAGGACCGCAACCTACGCACGGTGAGCAGCAACATCCGTGTCCGAACGGACAGTGGTGTAAAGAATGCCTCTGTACCTGGGCGGGTGCTTGGCGAACTGAATCGCATAGCCGAGGCGTACCGTCCGTATCAAACACCATGAGGGATTGGGAAGCTGTAACCAAGCTTCCAATCGGGTCGCCATGAGTATTAAGGGAACGATAACTGCCGTGCCCATGGTGGGGCAGCCTGGTGGGGAACCAGAAAGGGGACTGGCTCCAGAAGGATGAACGTCCTGGGGGTGAGTCCGGCTGCTCTAGGTAGCCCCTACCTGCTCCTCTGGTTCCCGCGCTGGCGATCCAGGGCTCTGGGTCTGCATCTGAGGAGATAAAAGGCATTTGGTTAGATGGAAACCACGGGGCACTTGGCCAAGAGGATTTGGAAAATTGCTCTTTTTGTAGAAGATACCACTCCCGGCCCTCCACTGGGGGTGGGGGAGCAGATGTTATTGTCCCCCGAGGAGCAATCACCATCACCTCCGGGCCGCCTGTCGCAGGGGCGCTTCTTGGAGCTATGTCGGGCCACTGATGTGGCATTGAGTGCCTCAGTGGGGGATGAAGCAGGAAGTCTGGGTGCTGCGGGGGGATGCCCTCAGCAACAAGCAGGCTGAGGCGGAGTGCTCGGGGTCTTGGTAGTGTACTCCCTCCTGAGGCATCACTGTGGACATCACCTGACCAAGGGCACGTGCGGTGACTTTCGTCGCCCGTAGTTCCTGCATGACCCCTTGATCAGATCCAACCTTGTGCAGATGTTTCAACACTTTAGCAGCCTGTCCAGCACAGTAGTAAGCCCAGCCCGTGAGAGCGGACGAGGTCTTACACGCCTAAGACGGGAGCTGTGACGGTCCACACCAGGCGACGGCGCTGCGTGGGCGGAGATGCAACGTCAGAGCGCGCTGGACCTGGGGGATCGACACCTACCCCCTTGCTGCTCCTCCATCGAGGGTGGAGAGGGGAGAGGAGCTGGGGGCCATGTGTGACGAGTACGGGGCTTGCCTCCGGGAAGAAAGGCACTGAGGGGGACCGCGACGGGGTCGTGGGCCGAGAACTCAGAAACCAATCATCCAGCCTCAAAGGATCGGACGGGGGCCCACGTTGTACCTCAAATCCGATCCCCTCGGTGGCTCGAAGGAGCATAGCCAAGAGCTCTGCACTCAGTTTAGCGATCATTCGCAAGTTCCCATATATGTAACATCGGAGTGACTCGACACTGTTTTTGACAGTATGTATTTTATTTGAACATTTATTTTGCAAGAATGGTAAAGTATATGTTTTCTATATAGTGTTGGGTAAGTTACTCTAAAAAAGTATCCAATTACAAGTCACTAATTACATATTCAACAGTGTACTTTGATTACTGTACAAATTACTATCTCTATTACTATTAAAAAGTATTTAATTATGTGTGACTAATTACTTTCTACATCTTATATCAACCTCAACAAGTTGATGATTCAAGGAGAAAACAGTTCTTTTAATTCTTTTAAGTAATTACACATAAATTATTCTGGTCACACTTTAGATTAGATTACAACCTCAGTATTAATTTATTATTTACTATGCCTCAAAATACTCCTAATCACTGTTTTCTTATTAATACTTAGTAAAGTAGCTGTTAAGTTTAAGAATTGGGTTGGATTAAGGATTTAGAATAAGGTCTTGCAGAATAAGTCATTAATAAATATCCCAGTATTGATGTTAATAACCAAGTTAAGTGTGATAATTGGACACTAAAGTGTTACTACTATTCATATTATTATTAACTCTCCAAAGTATTTAAAGCACGCATTTTGAGGTTAGACATTATATGTTGATATTATATCCACATTTTATTATATATAAATGTTCTACATTCTGTTATTAATTTCAATTGCATAAGAACTGTAATTAAATAACAATACATTGGGTTTTTTTTTTACTTCTTCATTTTAACTTCAAAGTGGTTAAGTATGCAGTCTTGTACCTTTGTGTTTTGTCCAATTTTCAAATTTTGGATAAATTAAATGCATTTATTTGTTGTTTTAGTGACGAGAATTCTGTTGAATTTACATATAGTGTGGGAATTAAAGATTGGATTTCTATTCAATTTAGAGACTAATTTATGCTGCCAAGTGTAATCATGCCTGAACAAATACCATTAAATAAAAAGATTAGCTTTTTACCCAACAAATAAATAACGACAGTAAACCCAACATGAATAAAGCCTGCAAACTACTCCAAACCAATTACCTTAAATCAATAACCGCATAATTTATATATGCTGCAATGCATGTTGGGAGCTGGCAGTCCCTTAACAAATCAGCAACTTTGTTCAATGAAAGTATTTCACCAAACAACTGTGTTGAGAGAGCATTTGAGGGAAAATTGCCAGTCTTAGTATCTGTGACTCAAAAAGCCCCATACGCTGGATAAAACGGAATTGCTTTTTTATAGGCAGGATTTTGAACTGCTACAGAGAGCCCGTTTCAGTCTTCTCTCAAAGATTTTCTGCTCCCTCATCAAAACAAACCACAAAGAGGACCTGTTCATTTACCCACTTTGTGTTTATTTATCTAACTGTCATAGCCTCAAGAGGGCTGGAAGAAAAAAGCTCATTTGTTAACATCACAGCGACTTTATCAATCTCATTAGGCTGATAGGCTTGAAGCAATAAAGAGACATGATCGCTGAACAAAAAGTGACCCAAAAGCAATTATGACTGAACCTTCAGCATCGCCCTGCTCTGATTGAAACCCCGTAGCCTTATAGAGTCCAATTATAGGACCTCCTAAGTACGTGTTTGTGTGTGTACCCCTGATAAAATGACCACTGCATGCAGACATTCATGCTGGTCTAAGCTTAACTCACCACACTGCACCATAATGAGTTCAGTTGATGACAGTCTTGATTATGCAGGGTGTCTAGGCAGAGTTTGTATATCAACCCACAGTGAGGTCTCCCTCCAGGACTTCCCCTCTGGGTCTCCAAAAGTGCCACAGCCTGGTATCATCTCATTATAATTCAGCCATGCTCGCACCTGCTGTAACACTTTCAATTAGACAGGCCAAAGTCACAGAGCCCACACACTGACCTTATGCATACAGTACAAACACATCACGATTCTGATGACTCACCCAGTTTGTTTATACATTCTGCATTTTAAAACTTTTAGCGTTCTAATTATACTAGTCCGAGGGCGGCCCTCTGCTGACACCTCCATGACACTGTCCTAAAACTTGGACTTGGAAAAGATGGACTTCCAATAGATTTTTTTATTGATTTATTATTTTTAAGTGTAATATGTAATTCAATATGCAATAACCTGTGGATGGTAATTAGAAATTTGGTTATGGAGATACACACACACATACACTCAAAGCACCAAAAATAAATAGGTAAATAAATGAATAACACCCACACACACTCACACTCACTGGGATTTATTTATTTTTATTTATTTGTTAGGACATTCCATAGATGTAATGGTTGTTATGTTGTACCACCTGTATTTTCAATCCCATATACCACTAAATTTACCTATCAAACAACACTTTCTGTTTTTATAGATTTTAAAAACATTACATTCTGTGTGATTTCTACTGTAAGTAAAATTTTGGTAACACTTTAGAATAACTGCACACTGCACACATGAATCATTAAGCGTTAATAAATTGTCGGTGCATCCTTTATAAAGCAGTGTTCCAACATGAATAGTCATTAGTAAGTGGTCTTTAAATACATAATTAAATCCTTTGTTCTTGATTTATAAGCTTTTACAAATGGAATTTAAAGGCCAGAAAAAAAACAAATAAACAAACACAACACAGAGGGATACAGAACTCAAGATTATTTCAAGATGCAAAAATTGAAATTGTACAACTGTATACTTGAATTTTTATTGTATTGTTTTCTATGAAATTGCAGAGGTTTATTTTTCTTTTTTTTTATCAAGTGTACAGATGTACGGTATGATTTTTTGTATCTGTGTTTTGTAACCCTCTGTGCTGTTTAACTTTTCTGTTTTGACGATAAATAAGTCTTTACATATCTTTTGTAAATTATTTACAAGCTGTAAATAAAGTCTTTACTTTAGATAAGCTCAGAAAAACAGACTGGCAGCTACTGAATGCTTTATTACTACCTGACTAAATCATGAATTACAGCAGGAACATGCGTTAAATGTATTAATGCACTGACAACTCCTAAATAACTGGTTTGTAAATAGCATAATTTAGAAATTAAAACTTACAGTAATTGTTACTTACTGTAATTGTTTAGTAAAGTATGGAAATACAATTATTGAGCATTATAAATATGCTCAAGAACAAAACGTTCATAGCTGTATTTATAAACTGCTTACTAATGCTTATTAATGTTGAAAATAAAGCTTTATAAAGGATAAATGGACTATTTACTAAAGCTTAAATTTTGATAAAAATTTTGGCGTAGGCATGTCCTGTCTGTGTGTTCTGTCTGTATGTTGTTTATGTCATGCCATGTGCTTTTGTGTGTTATTTACCTGTCAGCTTCCTCATGTTCCTCATTTGTAACCCCGCCTTCCTCATCACCGTTCATTCATCTCCAGCCGTGTGTGTCAAGGTGTTTCCCATTTGTGTCCAATTTGTATATAGTATATAACCATTGTCTTGTTTAATGTCCGATTGTCTGTCGACAAAGTTACATGTGTTTTGTCCAGCTTTGCGAAGCATTCCTTGTTTTCCTTTGTTTTGTGCTAATAAATGTTAATATCCTCGTATTTCTATGCAAAAAACGGGTCAGAGCCCCTTTTTACGGTCTAGCGAACCATGTTCAGCCCAGTTGGTCCCAGTGTTACAGCCTAAGGAGCTGTTTAAAGCTCAGTCGGTACCGGTTTTACAGCCAGGAGTGCTGTATGAGGCTCAGTCGGTTCAGGTCTTACAGCTTGAGGAGCTGTCGAAGGCCCTCATGGTTCCCAGCCATGCTTTAACGGATCTAGAACATGTAGCATGGTACGAGGGCCGTGTTCAGTCAAGTCTGTTCTGCGCAGCCTGCGAAGCTGCAGAAGGCCCTCAGGGTGTCCAGCCTGGCAGAAAAGAGTACTAGCCCCGTAGCACGATACGAGGGGTCATGTCAAGTCCAGTTAGTACTGGTTCCCCAGCCAGTCGAGTTATCCGAGGCCTGTGATCCAGAACCAGAGTGGCCGGATCCACCAGACGCTGTCTGTGATCCAGAACCTGAGTGGCCGGATCCGCCAGACTTGATCCGTGAACCAGTTTTACTGAATTCACCCGAGCTCCATGAGACCTTTGAGGCTCCATGGCCTGAACCTCCGGAACCAGGCTATGGCACAGAGACTCCATCGGGTCCACCAGAGGCTGCACTACCTCTGAAGATGTTGGTTTCGTCCGTAGAATCCCAAGAGGCCTCAATGGTGGCCCATGGTCTTCTCTGTTGGCTCAGTCTTGGAGGGTGATGTCAGCATTGGTATGGTCACGAAGGGCGCATTCATTCTCGGTCTGGTCTTGAAGAGTGTATTCACTTCCTGTCTGGTCCCAAAGGGCGTATTCATTCCCTGTATGGTCACGAAGGGGGCATTCTCTCCTCCGCCTGCCCCGCCCTCCATCCAGAGGGAGGACTCTGCCTCCTGCTCTGCCCCGGTGGACGTCTCCGCCTATTTTAATTATTTTATTTATTCGATAAATGTTTTTAATATTGTGATTTGGTGCTCAGATATTATACATTCTTACTGATAAAAACGGCTAAAAATGGCATTAGAACCTAATTACCAATGCTAAAATGAATCCTAACGACTAAGCACAAAGAATATACACTCATTTATACTTACACTTAGAATAATTTATTAAACACTTAATACAAAGAATACAGTGATACACAACAAAATTGTATAACGGTGAACACAAGGCATGCATATCTACTTCATAGTCTCCATTACTGCTGTGGTGTTGTAATTGTGGTGTTTGTTAAATTTGTGAGTGAGAATATGCATGATCACCTGCAGGCTGATGATTCACGCTGATTTTAGAGCTCATTCATTGTTAAGATGAAACTGCTCTCTACAGCTAGCTTGTGTTCATTCCAATCCAGTTGCTGTGTTTCATAATTTACGCTTCATTCTGAAGTTGTGAGAGAACTAGCAAGTAGTTAGAAGATGAAATTATGCTGTAATGTACATTTAAACTGATGCTTTTGTTTTTTTGAACACATGACCAGAATGTATGAAGCCTCTAAATCCCCAAACTGCATTTACCTCTAATTTATTGAACTTTCATGAGAGAAATGGGATGAGGAATAAATTATTATATATATATTTATTTACTAACTTGATTAGGAATGATTCTGACTATATGAGATTGTGATGTTTATATCCATTCTTTTTTCCACAAGTAAATGTGCAAAACTCTTTTTCAAAATTTCAAAATGTATTCTCTTTTTTCCCCAAAACATTTCAGCATGTTTTCAGTTACACTGTAACAAAACAAAATCACAGACTATCCTTTTCATAGCAATAAATAAGTGTTTCATCTATGCATTTCATTCACTGCAATGCCTTTCATAATACTATTTTTATTTCTATAGATTCCATAGTTTTTGTAGAGCTGTGTTATTTCATGCCATTCTCAAAATGGAGCATTGTGATTTATGAATCATTGTTTTTACAGTATAAGCAATTTAAAACAGATGGTAAACATTAAAAATGTGTGTCTGTGTGAGTGTTTGTTTGTGTGTGAGACCGATAGAGAAAAAGAGAGATTTGATTAATATACATAGAGCATGATAGAATACAATCAATAAAAATGTGTCTGTGAGATTGATTACTAACATATCTGAAGGTGGGAGACATATAGCATCAGATACAGCATTTTACAGAACAGTAGTAACAGGTTTTTTTTAAATAGTTCTATTGGCAATAATTTAATAGGAATCTTTGGTTATAATATCAGGATAGTTTCATGATAGTTCATGATAATGACACAGCCTTGGTGGTTTTATTATTAAAATTTGTTCCTCAATCCTTTTTCATCATCAAAAAAAAAAAAGAAGAAGAATCTAATTTCCAAAGCATGCCAGTTATTACTGAGGGTTATATTAATCATAAAATACTGTGTTCTTTTTCATCTCTAAAGCACGTCACGCTAGGTATCATCTTGACCTAGCCATCTGTGATCTTGTGTCGTTTATCGCTGAGCTTCTCAAAGACACAAGTCCAACTAGTGTACAGCTGTGACCATGTCATCCAGCGCTCTGTTATGATCAGCACAGCACTGCACTGCAGACAGTGTCTCATCAACTTAATCTCATTAATATTCATAAGGGAAGAGCGCTATCCATTCATCCCTGTCAATGATGCGATATTATACTACAAGAGCATCTAACAAAGCTCCGGAATGACAAGCAGAAAGGGAAAAACTGATGTTGATCATGCTTGAAGTTAAGAAATAGATAGTGTGACACTATTGTCCTCCAAGTGTCCTTGGGTTTCCACACGTGCAACACTGTTTATGTGCTCCTCCAGAATGCGTGTTTGAAGCAGATTTCGCTCCCTGACAAGTCAACAGAGAGAGTATTTCAGGCTTTTTCGGGGCGGGAGGGTGGATTGCTAGTTTGTTTTCCCCGGGTGCTCAGGACAGGATAGAAGTGCATGAGATGAATTAAGAAGCCAGTGGAAGAATCTCCCAACGGACTCTCTACACTCATTTAAACGCTGCAGGAGTGAGTCTGGGAGAGCACATCGGCACTGTTTTATTCTTAGCTTGTGCGTTTTAAGTGCTGTACCCTAGTAAGCGCATACAAGGCTCAAGAGGAGCATGCTGGGTAAGACGCTTTGAGGAGGACGACGTTGATGGGCGTACCAGAGCCCGAATGAGTAACATAAGGATTGGAGTCAAGTTTTTTTTTTTTTTTTTATGCAAGCAAGTCAAAAGGGAATAGAAATGAATGTGCATGCTACACTGGTGGTGCTGTTGCTTGTTCACAAGGTTAAGGATATTAAAAATAAACTGTATTTTAAATCATGTCTTGATACACCCATGCTGAAGTTATTTTTAGTTCTTTGCTTGAATAGGGTAAGTTCAAATATCAAAGATGTTAGGTCATGTTTATTTATATAGCACTTATACAGTAGATTGCTTCAAAACAAGCAGCTTTACAAACAGTGAAGAGGATTGTCTGGAATTGCAATTTCAGTTTCTACTAAAGCAGTTCTCCACCTTTTTTTTTTACTCCTCTGACCCCACCAACTGAACAAAAGAGATGACAAATGGTTGTTGTCTAGAAAGTCTGATTTTTGGCAATCTTGAAACAAACTTTGGTTTTATTAATGTTACGCCACGTCAGAGCTTGCTTTATATCTATCAATGGAGATTGTGCAATGCAAGAAAGTAAAGGAAAAACAATAACCTAGGACATACTGTATTAACAACATTTTAACAAGCACACAACAACACATAAAAGGACATTCAACTCAGAAAGAAACACTGGCTGAAGTAAACTAAACTGAACCAACATTATTCTTATCACACGCTAGCAAGAGGTTTTCATGATAATGTTCCCTCTGGTAGTACTGCTCAGATCTTTTCAGTACAGAGTACAAGAATCCCAAAGCAGATTGTTGTTACTCTTCCAACCTCCATACCATTTTTTCCCCAGAATATTACATATTGGAATATACACTACCAGTCAAAGGTTTTTGAACAGTAAGATTTAAAAAAAAATTTTTTTTATCTTCTGCTCACCAACCCTGTGAATATTTGATCCAAAATATAGCAAAAGCAATAATATTGTGAAGTTTTTTGTTACATTTTGCAATATTCAATAAAAAGTCGATTTTATTTTTTTATATTATAATTTCTAAATTATAATACAATTATTATTATATTAAATATATATTTATTCTTTTATTTCAGATAAATGTTGTTATTGTAAACTTTCTATTCATCAAAGAAATCTTAAAAAACTGATCATTAATAATAATAATAATTATTATTATTTATTTATTTCTTTGTTTGTTCTTTTTTTGAGGTAAATCAGAATATTAGAATGATTTCTGAGGATTACATGACTGGAGTAATGATGCTAAAAGAATCAGGTTTGCAATCACAAAAATAAATTACATTTTAAAGTACATTTAAATAGAAAAGCTGTTTTAAATATTGATCAAATTAATGCAGACTTGGTTAGAAACTTAAAAAAAGCCTTACTATTCAAAAACTTCTCAATTCAAATATGAATAATTTGAATAATAATATTATAATTTCACATTATTGTAAATGAATACACATTCTGTCTATTAAACCTAATTACTGAACATACTTGCATATAGATAATTTTGATTAGAAAGTTGGTTAGTTAATATAAAGGTCTCGAATTCAATATTCATAAGGAAAGAGGACTATCCGTTCATCCCTGTCTATCATGCGATATTCTACCAGCATCTAACAAAGCCCCGGAATGACAAGCCGAAAGGGAAAAACTGATGTTGTTCATGGTTGAAGTTAAGAAATAGATAGTGTGACACTATTGTCCTCCAAGTGTCCTTGGGTTTCCACACAGCCAACACTGTTTATGTGCTCCTCCAGAATGCGTGTTTGAAGCTCCCTGACAAGTCAACGAAGAGAGTATTAAATCTGTCTTGAAAACATTTTGTCTTCATCATTTATTTGATTGATTTTATCAAAAAAAAAAAAAAATTAAATAAATCTTTTTTTTTTTTCAAACTATGATGATCTATGTATTGCTTGAAAAGACTTCTATTGATGTTGTAGTGATGGTGCTTACAAAAGCTGGTTGTTTACCAGGACAGAACAGTGTCGGTGTTAAAGTGCAAGCTTTATATGAATGGAAATTTAAAAAAATACTTTTCACAAAAGTAAAATATTTATAAAATATGTTTTTTCTTCCATAAACACTGTGCATTATCTTGTGTAATTATGCAAAAAGTGTGAAAATACTATTTATTTGAGTGTATTTACTTCTAAAATGCTAACAGAAATGCAACCCAATCTCATGAGAAAACATTTATGCGTGGGTGATTTCGCATTAATTTATATGATGTGTTTCCTATGAAAATATACAGTCTTGAGAAACAAAACATAAGCATGAAAGTCCACCCCCTCAGCAGATCATATAAATTAGTCACAAATTCCTTTAATTTCCCACAAATTTTTTATTAAAAAATAAAAAGTTACTATATTCCCATGAGAGTGTGTGTTGCAAATTCCATTTTCATAAGGCAGCCTGTCTGTCTGAGCATATCGACAATTTGCCATCTTACTTAACATATTCAAATACTAAAGTCCACTTTTGTTTTTAATTCTTCACGAGTTTGTAACACCCCTGGCCACCAAACCCAAGAATATATAGCTACAGTCTGCCAGATACTAACAATCAATCCAGCACTGTAATGTCACAGTGCCTACAGCGCTGGAAAAAAGCACTGGATGCATACTACACTAAGCTTTACCGTGAGCTATTGGAGTGCAAACACAGCAGTCACAGCATTTTAGCTAAAAATGCAACAACACAGGAAGTGTCACAACTGTAAACAAATGAATATTTGAGTCTGCTTCAAATTGCCTTATTAATATTTCATTTTCCACAGCAGCAGAGACAACTATAATGCACTCTGTTTGCGCTGAACGTGAAAGCTTTGTTTACCTACTGTCTCTGTTGCTAACGCTAGCTGCACTCAGGAAAAGCGCCTCATTCTTAGAGGGACTATGAATCGTCGCTCAGTCAAAGGCACATCACGCTGTTATCTATCTCACTGCCTTTCAGCAAGGGCACCACAGCTACAGAACTGACGAGAGCGATGTTATTTAAGTTTGTGCACGCTGCTGACTCATATTGGAAATAATGGGAATGCTACAGCTGTCACATGGGTCCTGGGAAAATGAAATCGTGTTATTCCGCACCCGGTGAACAGCCAGGACTGAAGTAACAACATCCACCTACCACTGAAAGCGAAGGGGATCTGGTGTCTTTGCATAAGTGATATTTTTAGTGAACACTCTGCAAGCGCTGGTTTCGAAACAGCGCTCAGTGGTGAAATCGAGGCCCGAGTGCCAGTTACATAAGAACATTACAACGGCTCATAGACATCCCTTTTCCACCACAATGAGCATTGCCCTGGGCCTGTCATTAACCTTGACTATGTGTTTTTCCAAACGGGGACCTTGTGAACTTCGGTGCGTGTTGGTGGGTTTGTATGTTGCGTCCGCTCAGAAATAAAGACCGGGTCAGATATCTACAGTCGAGGGCCCTCAGGGCCGTGTGTTGGGCCCGTGGCTATTATTACTCATCACATTCTCAAACAGGCTCCAATGGAGAGCAATGCATTTGACTATTCATGATACTGTATTTTACGCTTGAATGGCCAGCACTGCAACGCCTTATGGATTAAAATAAGAGCCAAACACAAATGCCTTAAAGGCAACCTCCATGGGCACTGGCTTTGACTCGTTCAGCTGTTGGGAAAAATGCACTGATCTCTAAATCAAACAAGCATTCGGAGCAACCTGTTAATGTTGCAAGTTTCGAAAAAATACATTGCTTTGTGATGCCTATGATCACATGCTTTTATGCTGTTAATTCATCTAGTTTGCAAAAACTACTTACAAAAATGTGAATATGCCATACATTCCTTGGCTACTAGTTACTATACTCTCACAGTAATTTAATTAGAAATATATTAAAATAATAATTAGACATTTTTGGAACTTAATTATGATTAATTGAACTTTCAATTTACTTTTTTTTCTTAGTGATCAACTTTACTTGCAACTACTTTCACAAGGCACATCGCTTGATATTAAGCCTAAAATGTGACTACTGATGAGGATTGTATGATGTTTGAATCTAAGTGTAGGCTACCTATAGTTAACATGACAAAACAAGACATTATTAGTTTTTAATGTTTTTAAAACCCCAACCTTGTAAAAATACACAACACACACTACTATACTATATGGTGTACTATGGTTAGGCTATTATATGGATTAGGCTTTGGTATACTTGTTTATATAAACAAGTTACTTGCATTTGTTACCATAAATAAGTACTTGCTGCTTTAATGTAGAATGACCATTTGTACTCTTTTCTCTCTACTGCAGTAATTAATTCTAATATTGTTTTCACTTGTGAGTCACTTTGGCCAAAAGGCTCTGCTAAATCAATAAATGAAAATAAATGTGTTAAACTGCTAGGGCTGAGGGAACATGGCCAAAGTGTGGCCCAAGCACCAAAACAGATTCTAGTAACAGACCTATATATGTCCTCCCTAACCAAAATATATAGGCTAGTCTACATTCATAACTATTGTTGTAACTTATAAAAGCGAAATGATTTGCTAGATTTTTTTTTCTACTGAATGAATACTAGAGAGAATACATTTGAATCCAATATTTATAAAGAATTTCACTGAGAAAAATCATTGGAAAATCTTCAATTCATTTTATCACCTTCTTTTTGATGGACAAATGAAAATGAAGATATTTTTCAGAATGTCATGGCTGCTCTTTTTATTGCTGCTGAAGTAAACCATTTTACTTCGCCTTTAAAGCTTAACTTTGGTATTGTTTCAGGAGATTGGGAAAATAGTATACAAGTCATACAGACTACTTTTAACATAACATTTTTGTCCTTCTAAGAACATATAAATATAAATAACATGAATTAAGTATAAACCTGTTCATTTTTTTTTTCATTTTCATTTCATTTTACTAACTTAACAAAGATACATTTTTTTTTATTACGTAATTTCTGAAATGGTCCTTTTTAGACAGGACTAGTCTTCCCTCAGGAGGTCACGAAAATTTGAGTTTTTCTCAGACTTACTTTATGATTTTAATCTCATCTCAATTGAACACATCTGTTTTTCTCACACAATCTCAGTATAAATTATAAAACAAATTACCAACTGCCCTGGATAAATCTGGAATCCTCCGAGAAATCTAATCCGCCTGGATAGGAATGTTCGTGTTGGTGGTATAATATTTATTAACATCTGCTCCTCATTTATTTTGACCTTCAACAAATATTGTAACCAAAGCTGAACTCCTGTGTGCAACATCATAATCATACACTGAAACTTTTTTTGCCAACTTTCAGGGTAAAATGACACTTTAAGGTTCAAATTCTGCTGGCATCCTGTTTGAAAATCTGACTTAAATCAATAATGAGAGTCTCATCACAGACATAATGTTCAGAAAACGGATTGTAGTAAGATCATTAAAGGTATAGTTTCCTCCAAAAAATCCAAAACAGAAAGTAAGTCATTCAGGTTTGTTAGAATTAATGGTAGCACTTTGTTGTATTTTGCTTATTAACATTACAAGAATATTAGCCATTTATTAGTAGTAATTAAACACATATTAATGCATTATTAGACATGACCTTATTCTACATCACTAATCCTACCCAGTACCTAAACTTAACAACTACTAACTATAATTAGGCAGCAAATAGGAATTTATTGAGGGAAATGACATAGTTAATAGTGAAACAGTGTTCCTTATTCTTAAGTGTTTCCAAATTCATTTTTCTTTGATTTTTGGAAGAACTCATGTCATTGATTTATATCCAGGTGGATCAGCAGGGAAGTCAAGAGTTCGTTTTTTGCCATCGAGTTATTGATAATAATATTCTAGTCTCCTGTTTTGCTCGGATAAAACATTTAACTCCAGTTTACTCCAGGGGCCCAAGGATATGTCACATCACTCCACATACCTTTCATCGCACAAGCCTTCAGGCCACAGAATGACAATAAATGTTAGAAAAAGTGTAATTAATCAAAAGAGCTGAAATTTCCTTCTCAGTTCAAAAAATGTTATGTAAATTATTTTACCCGATTGAGGACACACTTCTAGCTGACAAAAGTGCGTCATTGATGGTGTAATCAATAACGATTGATTTTCTGCAAAGTGTTGACCTTTAAATAAAGAATTGGATGTGACATACCTCATAACACATTCTGCAGCTTCTCATAAAGTCAAAACAAGGGAAAATATACAGCAAACAAGATTACAAAAACAACATACATTTTTATTTAGCAAATAGAAAGGGGCTGTTTTATACAAACTGTAAACTAGGTACTGTAATAAATTTGTTGGGTATACCTTGAAGAACTGCAGCACACATATGAACCTGTACAGCCACCGTGATTTTTCCAAGCAGGACATGTTCTTTGATTGACATCCTTAGTTGACTTAGAACAACATTTCCATCAATCAATTACATTTTTAGGCAAGGTTTGGGGTTAGGAATAGGAATGTTCCAATTGAAATGAAAAGGGCCCGTCCAAAAATACAGCATATCCACAATATTAGGTTACCATGTTTTAAACCTTTTCTGTTGCTTCGCATTTTTTCCTTACAAAAATGTCCTTTAAGAATTGGTCTAGTTAATGTTCATGAACAAATATATATATATATATATATATATATATGCATAGTTGCTGTTTGTTTGCACTTGTACTGAACCCAGAGTATTCCTACAAAGCTGGGTTTGGGGCTTCAAAAACATTATCAACCAAACATTTCTGTCTGGTTTTGGGGTTAGTTCATGTTCACAGCAGCACAAGAATGTTGTTCCAGGACAAACAAAACATGTTAATCCAGGAACACATCCGACTTTATGGAATCACGGAAACTGGTACAGTGCTTTTAACTGCATGACAAACCCACATGAAAACAACACATACATTTGTTTTCTCTATTCACGATTAAGGACTTTAAGATAAAAAGCACTTGTGTTCACATCTCTATTTTAACATCTTACAACACAGGTTTTTTTTTTTTTTTTACAATGCACTAACTTCGTTGAGCATCTGAGGTTAAGGTTGTATCACCTTGGAATGAATGTCCATAAATAGTGGTGCAATGCAGCTGATAAAGTTATGATCCCAGGGGTTTGTGCTGCCACTGTCAAACAGTAAGCTATCACCATTGTCATCAATTGTCATTTTCAACCTCCTCTGAAAGGAACAGAGAAAAACAGCTCTCAACCTAAAATCACTGGTTTGTCTAAGTGTATAGAACAACACCTGCAAAATCAAAAAATAAACCTGCAATCTTTGGTAAAAAAAAAAAAAGAAAACAAAAAGAAAATGAGAAACTTGGCTCACTGTTATTTTATTCAGTTCTAATTAAAGGACCACCCATGATTCCCCAGCGTTTCTGGGAATACCTTAGCATTTGCAATAAAAGAAGCACCTGGGACTTTTCGGAATGTCACAAAGGTTCATTTTAAATGCTAATCACCTCATAAATCTAATGTTCCTTAACTGAATGCTGCTGAAACCAACCATCTTATATAGTCCATCATTCGTATTTAAGCTAAAAATGCTATTTGAAAGGTGGAGGTCAATAAGATTAACTTTCTATAAAACATATAGCTGAATATTTCCATAGCAGCATTGTGAAGAATGGGTCTTTGACAGGCAGATGAGTAAACAGAGTCTTCTGGAAAATTCCCCGGAGCAGATGTCCAATTTTAGACAAATATGTGTACTGAAATCTGTTGTCTCTCTTCCCAGGTTGTTCAAGTCGCACGAACATATTTACTCCATTCATATAGTTTGGAGTCAAACATAAAGAGCGGTAGTAGTTCATTCTGTCGATCTTTTAAGAGAGGGGAAGAGTATGAGGGTATGTGAGAAGGAAGCTGGCAAAGGCTGCTGATCATGATGTCCTCAGCATTTTGGCACAGGGTATTACTGAAGGCGAAATACGAGAGGCTTTCTCTTTACAGTCAGCGTAAGTTATGATAGTCAATGTGAACTGAATAAAAAACTGATCTAAAAGCTACCTCAATTCAGTAACAGTAATCATTTTGGTCTGGTTTGCATCTTGCTTTTTTTTCGCTAATGCACTCTGAGTTCAAGCTCATGTGTATACGTTCAGTCAAATCCTGATGTTCATGGGAAGCGCTCACTGGATGGTAGGCCCTGGAATTAACTTAGATCAAGGGCAGTTGCATAACCTAACAAAACAGCTCAACAAATTATTAAAACTAGGACGCCAGTTTATACTCCACAGACTCTGTTTGGGCAGGGAGAAATGATTTAAAATGGTTAACTTGTTTCAAGGCAAATGTACCTAAGGATGTGACATATGCTGGTAACCATACTCCCACCCATCTGACAGCTGACATAACAGTTCAGGGGCTGGCTTCTGCACAATAACTGTATGCATGATGCAAGATGGTTTTCATCCTGGATATGCTTTGAAGTGCTAGAAAGACCTACAGAGTGCTTCTTATGGTGTTTTCGGAAGGGTCACAACATCTTTCTGGGCAGCTGGACCGATGCGTTGCATAAGATACAGTAATTACATTTTTTACCATTATGCATCAGCGGTATTCCACACTATCCTAAAGCAAAGTTCATCCACATAGTTGGCAAAAGAAATTGTTTAAAGGCAGCCGTGGTGCCTGGAACTACTATTGTACATTTAGAGTGGATGGAATCAAAGATGGGATGGTATTTTTCCTGTGCTGTCCTGCACTGTGACAAGTGAGGAAGGGGGTTGGGTTGGGTAAGGAAGGGTTCTTTGACATCAAAATATTAAAAATTACATCCAAATATAATGGCCACTTCCACAGCTGATAAATCACATAGCAGAAAAATCTGAAAAAAACTGCTCTCCGACTTCTTTGACACCACACCAATGCACACGTAGAGGACTAGGACGAGAATGGCTACTGCTCTCGAGTTACATTATGGGGTGGTTTGCACATACAATTTCACAACTAGCAGCGTAAGGAGATGTTGACTTAGCCAACTCTGATAAATGGTGAAAAATATAAACAACACTATATACATTTTATTGTCGACAGTAGATACAGTTTCTCTACTCATGAGCCATTTACTTAAACTCACCTACAAGATATTTTACTAGTGACCTAACTCTCCTTATATTAACAACAGCAGTTCTACCACAACCACATGGGCATGCGCATGTATACACATTTGAAATGCATAACATGTATACATATGCATACATGGTTTAATCACATTTATGTCTTACCACAACTGACCTGGAAACGTCAATAATAAATGCTGCGCATATTTTGCAGATAGTTATCCAGCATAAAGTGCCTTCAATTGGAACATTCTTTTGTTTTCCGCTAGTTTCGTGTAGTCCAAGAAATGTTTTTTAAGGTCCTCAGTGAAGCTTTTTTTTTGGATTCCGTACAAGATTTATTTTCTGAGGTCACCCAGTACTCAGCAGGTTATGGATTTGTGCTGCCCGTTTTGTGTTATGGGGTTTATCTTTTCTAGCGAGACATCTGCATCGCTATCCAAATTGCCTGACATGGAAGGCGACAGTTTCTCAAAGGTCTTTATCCCAGAGTCGTCCTCCCTTTTCTGGTTCTCCTCCTCCTGGCAAAGGATACTGTGAGGGATCACATAGTTGCTGTTGTTGCCCTCCTTTGGGATGTGGCCTTTAGGCTGATACTGAGAAGTAGACGGAGGGCCACCATTGTTGTTGATACTCACAATCTCTATAGCGTTGCTGCCCGGGCAGAGTCGATGGCAGCCCAGCAGGATGGAGAACGCCTTTCGGAAGTCAGCGTTGAAGGCATAGATGATGGGATTGAGTGAAGAGTTGGCCCAACCGAACCAGACAAAGACATCAAAGGTGGTGGAACTGATGCACAAGAAGTCAGAGCTCTCATTGGGGTTGCAGAAAGGGACCATGCAGTTCAAGACGAAGAAGGGCAGCCAGCAGCACACGAAAACGCCCATGATGACCGAGAGGGTCTTGAGAACTTTGGTTTCGCGCTTGAAGGACATCTTGAAGGAACTTTCGGACTCCATACTGGCGTTGTTACCCATGCTACTGTGGCGGTTCTTGGCGCTTTCAGCTGCTCTTTCGAGTGCAGAGATCCGACGTATCTGCTTCTGGGCAATGCGGTAGATGCGGGTGTAAGTGACCAGCATGATGGCCACAGGTATGTAAAAACTGATCAGGGAGGAGGAGATGGCATACGTCCGATTAAGGCTGGAGTCACAGTTGTCTGGGGGAAGCTCACCGTAGGTGCCGTTGAGCTCTGTGTAACTGGTCGTCTGGGCTTTGTGCCAGTTTAGCTGCACAGGGATGAAGGAGATAAGGATGGACAGCGTCCACGCCACACTTATCATAATGAACGCCACCTTGGGCGTCATCTTGCGCTCGTAGCGGAACGGGCTTGAGATGGCCCAGTAGCGGTCCACGCTGATGACGCACAGATTCAAGATGGAGGCGGTGGAGCACATGATGTCAAAAGCCACCCAGACGTCGCAGAAAGCGCCAAACGGCCAGAACCCTACAATCTCGGTGGCCGCTTTCCATGGCATCACCAAAATTGCCACCAGCAAGTCAGAAATAGCCAGCGATATAACAAAGAAGTTGGTGACTTTTGAGCGCAGGTGGCGAAACTTTGTGACCGCGGCACAGACCAAAGTGTTGCCCAGCAGGGTGGTCAGGATGAGCAGCGAGAGGAAACAACCAGTCAGAACTCGCTTCGACGAATCGCGCTGTGACACACTGCTGTCCAGGACCGTGGAGTAGTTCACATCCATGGCTTCTTCACCGAGTCAACTGAGCAGTCACCCCATAATTCCAGACCAAACCTAAAGCGCTTAAACAGGAATCAGAGCAACTAGTTGATCTGGTTTGTCTGATGTTATGCCGACTGTAGCGCTCATCTTGCAAAACACATATCATCATTTCAATGTAAAAATCTCTCAAGGAGCTCAAAAATAGATCCATGAACCTCCGCAGATCTTCCCAATGAACATAAAATGACTAAAAGAAGAAGAAGAAAAGGACATATATTTACTCTAATTATCAATTAATCTTGCTTATAAACAGATCAGTGTCTAATTAAGTTTCTGCTTTCAGTACCTTTTCAGAAGGTTGTTCATCGTCCCACAGCATACTCTCTCAAACAGGTTAAGCAAACATAGGCAGGCGTGATGATTAGCCTTATATATGAGCTTATCGATAGTCTATTGATCGGATTGCCGCTGCGTTGGTCTGATTTGTCCCCGTTAATGACAGCAGAAGCGCGTCCGTGTCATGTTGTTCCCAAAGCAGACTCTCCGTCCGGAGAGAGAGCTGGTGACAGTTCGTTTGGGAAACAGCAAAAGGTGCGCATTTCACTCGAACAAGATTTCTCCGCTGCTTTTCTCATGTGCTTTGCCAAAAGGCTTCACTTAACCGATTACAAACAAAGTGCTTCATTCTTCTCTGCGTTGCGTTTCTGTATACATCCCGTATTGTGTTGCGTTCAGCGCATCTCGATTCTACTGATCATAAGCTGCAAGCGCACCAGACTCAACAGTAAAGTCATAGTCGCAATTTAGCGCACTTCTCACGTTTCAGGCGTCCAATTTGTCCCCGTTCCATCTTGCGCGTCAAGAAAAACATCATCCTTTTTTTAGATTTCCTTCAAAAGTGGTTTTAAAGCGTTTGCATCGGTCTTGTAAGGAAAAGCTGTTGTCGTCCCATGCACATCATGTGGAATTATGTGGTCCTGTCGCGCAGCATCACGTGTGCATTAGCAGCCGAGCGTGCATATTCCTATAATGTCAACTTTACAGTGCATTACTTAAAAAGAAAGAAAAAAGAGAGAAAAAGGGGGACAACACAAGTTATGCTGAAAGTATCTATTGATTTCAATTTATGCACCGTTAAAGTGCATTTCTCTCTCTGGGGGCTAAAAATATTGAGCATCATAAGGGTTGTTTTTGTCTGTGCAATAGTTTCCTTGAGTTTTTCAGAAGGCTTGCACTGAGGAGCTCTGACAGGTCCGAAGTTATGGCAAGCCATTTTAACATGTATTTCATCAAACTAATTTTAGTACTCATTTTTTTTAAACACTATTAAGAAACAAACAAACAAAAAGAGCTCGAATAGTGAACGTTTTTAGTTATTTATAAGTATTTAAATAGTTGTACCAAAAAGTCTTCTGACTAGTCATATATATATATATATATATATATATATATATATATAAACAAGTACTATTATCTATTAAATATGTGTGTGCGTGTGTGTTGATGTATATATGTGTGTATATATGTTTATATACATACATATACAGTATATGTATATATATAAATATGTGTATGTGTGTGTGTGTCACACCATTTATTTGTCAACTACGCATTAAATACTCAATAACAGATTGACTCAACTACCAAAAAAAAATAATAATAATAATAATAAAAGCCGGTAACACAATAGCAGTTTTTCTGAAGAAGTAAACATTACGACGGCTTGCCACACTTAAGTACCTCTGTAGGAGGTGGTCATCAAAGTCCTTCGTAAATCGATTATTAAAATATACATTATTGCCGTTGCATTTCTCCTAGTTGCAAAATAATTACACATACACCTTTTTTCTTTTTTTCTTTGATACATCAATACACAATACAGATTATTGACCAATATCGTTAATGCTTTCAGAACATGGAATGCAATTCACAAAAATGAAATAACCTTAAAACTAGAGCAGAACAGGTTATTTTAGGGGGTAAAAAACATAGCTTAAGCAGGCTTTAGCATATGAAATGGCTCAATGAGGCCATCTGGTGGAACAGATTATTTAGGGTTGTGAAAGAGTGTCAGTATGACAGCAGAGAAATAGAAATCTTATTCCCTACAATCACCCTGTCCCTACAGTTCAATGTGAGAGAGATATTATCAGGTGGCAATACTGGGGTATTTCTTTATATACTGTGTTCTTCAATGTTTAGCATATTTAACAAATGAAAATGACATATCATCATGTCTAAAAACATGATACGGTATATTTGTTAATGAAAAGAAAATGTATACCATCACACAATAATAAATATTTAAAATATGTATGCACTTTAATATAGGCTATCTTCAACATTCAATTCTTAGGCAAGTCAGATGGTGTGCTTTATCCACCAGAACATTAGGTTAATGACAGTACCTTGGACAGCGCCTACAAATGCATTTCTTGGGTTAATAACTCAAATCCTAGAGCTTACCACAAGCCTTCTCATTGGAATTGCCTGACTCTTAGTGCGTGGGGGTCAAGCTCTCCATTGGTCTCAAATGGAAGATTTGATAGCCATTCAGTTAGAAGGATTTTCAAGTTCATTTAGCCCTAGCACAAAAGTCAGCAAGAATCAAGTGACAGTTTCAGGCCACGGCACAAATGAGCCTTTTGTGTTTTTGTCAGTGTTATCGGACCCTTGATAGAGTTGTAATATACCTTCCAAAGGTAAAGTTCCTTGACTGGGTTTGGCTTGGCAAGGACAGCGAGGTCGAAACTTTAACTTTATTGAAAGTGTTTTCGAGTATTAGTCTATAATCTCCTGAAACTCTTTGGTGGCAGCTAACATAAGCTGGGAGCTAATGATATGAAATTCAGCTGATAAGACACTATAAGGTTGGGGAAAAGATCTGCCTGTCTGCTTGATATCTTCACAGCTGAGTGTTTTCCAAGAAACGCAGTGAACTAACAAAGAGGTCCGGAGAGAGGACAGACAAACACAAAGCTATTGATGCGTTCAGTCAATTCTTAGAGTATATCAGTGGCGCAATTATTTTCGATGAGCAATTTTCACACTAGAATGAGATGGCTACTGTGTAAAACAGGCACTGATAGTTTACTTGGTTGTACCCGCTAAAAATGTTAAAAACTACATTTTTATTAATGGTAAAACAGAATGGTTGTTATTATTACTAATATTAGAGATTCTTGACGTGGTCCGTTAAGCAATCACTTCAAACATTTTAGCATTATGGCATAAAGTATTTCATATATTCTCAAAATAAAGGTTCCAAAGGTTGTTTTGTTTGTTTGTTTGTTTTTAGGTTTTTAAAGAATGTTTGAATGATCTAAATAATCTTTTCTATTGTAAAGAACCATTTATGCAACAGAAAAAATAATCACACTATTATTTCACAGGTGAAAATATTATAAAAAGTCACATTCTCCTTCATTCTCATGTCGTTTCAAACGCGAATGCTTTTCTCTTTTCCGTGGAATATAAAAAAGCAACTCTACATTTTTGAACAAAAGAATGGTTACTGTTCAGAAAGGGAATAGAAACTGGGGATGTCATTCTTTTAACAGGTCAAAACACCATAAAACTACTAAAGTAGTTGGTGACTCATGCACTATACAAAACCTGTAGGTGTGAGTGGTGGGGGAAGGACCAAAATTTATTCATTGTTATTCTTCCATTTATGCATTTTGAATATGCACATATTAAAATGAGGCAAGCCAAACCATGAGAGTCAATGATATTCACCATTATTTACATCAAACCTGGCATGGCACTATATTTGAGTTGCCAGTATATGAAAATTTGAATTGGGGTCAAGGAGACAATTATTCTTGTCAGTTTCTGATAACACACACACACACACACACACAATATCCTTCAATGATTTGGGGTTGGTACGATTTATTATTATTATTTTTAAGGTTTCTTATGCTCACTTAGGCTGCATTAATTTGATAAAGAAATACAGTCAAATATTAATGATGTGAAATATTATGTTACCTGCTGTCTAGGGTGGTGAGCTAGTAACAAAACAAGAGGAAGGGGGAAAATATATATATTTTTAAATGAAGTTTAATATATACATATATAAATTTACTATAGTGTTTTCACTCTAAAAAATATTAATTGGCTTTGTAAATAGGACTAATGATTTACTATAATTAATAATTATAATTTATTATATTTAATTTAAAAAAACAGATTTTAATATTAGGTCAAAATACCAAAATCAATGTCTAATTCAATATTGCATAGAGTGTTTTTTTTTTTTTTTTCATGGTGTCTGAAAAACATGGTGACTATTTTTAACCATCACAAATCCTTATTTTTTTATTTTTAATAATTAATAATAATTTAATAATTAAAATGTATCATTACCCCTCTAATTCCCAACATTGGTCTAAAAAGACCCATATTCATTTTCTACGTTATTTCAATCATGGTGTTTCTTTGCTGAATCTCTGAAAGAAAAGCATTTTATAATTCATTAGGTATTCTTTAATTATCCTGTTTTTGGTTTCCACAAACCATTATGTTTATTTTTTTCATTATGTTACCTTTAACATTGTCTAGGAACCTACTCAGGTTCGCCGGAGGGAACAATTTAAGGGAATAGCACATGGATTCCATGGGAGTGGCGCAGCAAGCTGACACCAGCAGGCCTCCTGCTCACCTGATGTCTAACTGAAGACACAAGAAGACACAGCTTCGACGCAAAGATCATAGAAGCTTGCAAAGGTGTTGGGTGTCGCCCAGCACGCAGCTTTACAGATATCTGATAGTGAGGCGCTGTGAGCCAATGCATAGGATGAGGCAACATTCCGTGTGGAGTGGGCTCTCAGACCTAAGGGGCACGGCTCTCCCTGGTATAGTTGGTGCTTGCCAAGGGATGTACCATTGACTGCATCGTGACATGCTGCGATGACAGCAACGTACACTTTAAGAGTCAAAGGGGAGAGCCTGTGCTCCAACTTCTCTTGCAGGAATTAAAGCACTACTGCAATTGAACTTCTTTGTGGGTCCTCTCCGCGAGAGGAACACCAGTCAGATCTAGACTAAGTGATAGTATCAATCACCGCCAGTGATAGACCAGAGAGGTTCTGATGCGTCCTGTCCAGGAGCCAGCGGGCAGGTTCCATAAGTCAGGGCGCGGGTGCCAGATTGTGTGCATCCCCTGAGAAAAAAGGTCCTTCCACGCTACCGCGAGGAGCACCAGTTCGGCAAACCAGGTCCAGGAGGGCAAATACGGCACTACCAGCAGAACCTACTCCTCGTCCTCCTGAGCTGGTCAGCTGCACGGTTGAGTTCCCCTGGAATGTGAACAGCGTGCAGCGATTTCAGTTGCGCTTGACTCCACATTTTTTACTATTATACAAGTTTTCCCTCAATAAATTTCTACTTTGCTGTTAATTAATAAATTGTGTGAGAAATGTTGAAGCTGTGTGAATATTTTTGCTTTGACTGTAGCTTGTGCAATATATAATATAGTTAACATTTTTGTTAACACAATATCAATCAATCAACAGTGGATGGACAAATTATTTTGTCAAGTTTTACGTTAAAAGATAACAAATTTTATATTGATATTTCTTTAACAATGATAAAAAAGAAAAAAAAAATTCCCAGTATGCTTTAATACTGATTGTATAAGTAAAGGAACTATAGTACAGTGTGTTTTTGACAAAATTAATACACCAAGACACCTGTTAGTATTTAATGTTTTTTTAAAGTTTTTGCTGCTGTTTTCAGACACATTTTTTAAAAATTCTTTGCTGAATAAAAAACTCAAAAGAACAACATTAATTTTAATAATTTTTCAGCAATAATGTAGTATCATGTTTTTTGTTAATCTTATTAGTCTTATTTGCATTTCAAACGCATCTCAGCGATGTTTAGATATTTTGTTTAGGAAATAAAGACAGACATACTAATACGAGAATAATTCCATGCAGTGTAGGGTGAACTGAGACTTCCAGAGTCTTCCACTTCCACTTTACATTTGCACAGCTGCGGTTTTATAGTCAATTGCTCTCATTAAGTTTAAAAGCAGCAATTGGCACACTGGGGCACAGTTTTATTTCAACCTCTTTATTTGCACCCGCTGTACAGACCGAGTCAAAACACTTAAGCTTCTCTTGTCGGAGGATCACTAATCAGTTGGCTTGTCTAATGAAACTTTCAGCCGCCAAGAAGGGCAAAGATCTAATTAAACAGGTTAATGTGTGTCACCCAGATGTTTCCTCTCGTCAAGATCTCTTCCAAGATGGCTAGAAGTCATGCAGGGGATTTTTGAGATTCAAAGAGTCCAATTTCACGTTACCACCCACTGCTTAGAGCAATGTCAAGCTTATGACTTGGAACATCAAGGACCGCAAATCCTCTTTGACATCTCGGCATATATCTGACTCTGGGTCTCGACAAGTGCAGAAATTCAACAAATTCTAATCCTTCAATTGAGAGCTGTCTTATTTCAACGACTGTTCGGTATGCATCACTCACTCTATGCTACATGGCGGGCTCGGTGTCCATTACTAGTTCTGATTGTGATGAGTGTGTTTTTATAGGGCATTTGGTTTGTGCGAAAGCTGAAAACCTTTGTATATGGCCTTTTGAAGATTTTCCCTAAGGCTCACAATGGAGCTCTGATCGAAAAGGCAAGAAAATAGAAAACTCCATGAGGCACCTGATGCGCTTTTCACTCACGGTAATAATTCTCTTGAGTGTATCATTTTAAAGAGGATAGATTCCCTGGAGAGGGCTATTCATCTCCCCCTCGGTACCTGCTAACGGATGTTTGCTTTAACCTTGAGGAGGCACTGTGTTCTCCTGCCAATATTTTTGCACATAATTTTGATCTGCCCAGCACTTTCCTTACAAAAAAAAACAAAACAATAACATCTTTTTCTATATTGAAAAAAGGCTCAATTATACAGTATAAGTGCTGTTTATTTATTAAAACATGGATTTGTTGGCAAGATAAACTTGTATATTCAGGAACATATTATTTTTCATTACTTTGAGCTCTTAAACATAATAAAACATAATATGTCCATTTAAATCTAATACAGTAGACTGTCAGGTGGGTTGTAACAGAAATACAAAATGTGATATTTTGTTTATTGTGCTAATAAATGTATTTATATTGTATACACAGCAATATGTAAAATTTATATATACTATTGTGAAATATTATTACAGTTTAATTAATTGGTGAGGCAACTGTTTTTATTTTTGTTATATTTTAATATTTAATTTACTAATTATTTAATTATACTATATTTTTCTTTTATCCAAAAATCATTAGGATTTAAAGTAAAGATGTTCCATTAAGATATTTTGTACATTTCCTACCATGAATATATTTAAACTTAATTTTTGATTAGTTATATGCATTGCTAAGATCTTCATTTGGACAACTTTAAAGGTGATTTTCTCAATATCAAGATTTTTTTGCACCCTCAGATTCCATATTTTTAAATAGTTGTATCTCGTCCAAATATTGTCCTATCACAACCATAAACCATGCATCAATGAAAAGACTATTTGGTTTCAGATAAATCTCAATTTGTGAGTCAATTTGACTGTTTTTGTGGTCACATATGATGATTTGATGCACAAGAAACGTCTAGGTTACGTAGGTAACCCACGTTCCCTGAAGGAGGGAACGGAGACGTTACATATAGGATCTCGCATGAGAGACCAATCGTCTTCGAGTCTTTGGAAAAAGGCCAATGAATATTGCAGTGCAATAATCACAGCCAGGTGCACCTTATCACAGCATGAGTATAAGAGGGCATGGCTGGATTGCACTTGCAGGTTTTCGCTGAGGAGCCGGGTCGGCATCAGCGCGACCCAGAGTCGTGGCAAGGGGATGTAACGTCTCCGTTCCCTCCTTCAGGAAACGTGGGTCACCTACGTAACCTAGACGTTCCCCTTCAGTCAAGTTCACTCCGACGTTACATCTGCAACGTGTCAATGCATCGTGATGAATCGAGATATCGCATTGAACCGAATCAATGACATAATAATCGTAATTAAACCAAACAGTGAGGTTCACACCCCTAGTTTGGCATAGAAATATTTTCTAACATAATGCATGCCTGTACTGTTAATTTAATGCATCCTTGCTGAATGAAAGTATTTTATATCAAATTTATGCTGAATGACATAATATGAATATTAAATTTGTCATTTTACATAATTTTTTATAACTGAAATTTTGCTTCAAGGTCTTTCATCTAACCTATGCTTTTAATCTAAATCTAACTTTAGAAGTCAATGTATTCCTTTGTTGTCTAAATATAAAATAATATTGCTGAGATATATAAACTATAATGTACATTTAAAATAGACAGGTTCCTCAAGAGTGCTACTCAGTGTCTACTAAAAGTGATGCTTTATTTAACCTTGAGAAGGTATTGTTAAGCCCTCCTATAGATTATATTTTTTGACATCATTTCAATCCTGGGTCTTGGATGGATTTGGAATTGTCTGCATCCTGTCTGTTCAGGGCCCCCAATACACCGGTAAATGGATACGACAGGTGTGTTGATTGCCTATTCACACAAACAGAATGAAGTCACACAAAGTCATTCTACATTTTGCCTCTCTTGGCTGTTCGTCGAATCAGGCAATAGATGAGCAATGAGAGAACTGAGCAGTAAATAGTGAGTTATTCAGTCTCAACACCTGGCAAATAATGCTTCTTTATTTTACATTTTATAGCCATAGCAAAACTCAATTTCATCTCTATATATAGCCCAAGACTATGGGATTTTGTTGCACCTTTTACACACACACACGCATTTTATTTCCATAGAAAGCACATTAAACGTAATTGTGTACTTAAGGTTTTTGAAAAGAAAAGTTTTTGAAGAATAAAATGTTGAAATTTGGTTGAAATAATTGATATTCAGTCTAACACAATATTTATGTACAAATTTAAACAACATGCTTATTCGAATTACATATTAATATATATGCTGCAAGAGTGCATATGTGTTTTAAATGAGTAAAAACAAATCTTACTGACATATGTTCAAAATCAAGGACAGTGGCAAATTTAAAATGTAAAATTCCAACAAATTAGTATTTGAAGTTATAGTAATTAGTCTTTTAATATGTCATAAATTGATTTGTGTTGTCAATATGCCAGAATTTTTTCACAATGAATGTGTGTGTTTTCTGTTAATCAGGAAAAATTGTATCAGATTAAATTTTTTCTAAGAAAAACAAAAACACAATTTCAATTGAATTAAACAGAAAACCATGTTAATGTGTGGTTACTTTAGTTCAACTGTTATGTTTTTATTTCTAGTAAACACATGTTTAATTTTGATAATTAAAACATAACCGAGTGCAGAAATGAACATGAGTAATCTTACCTGATACTGATATTATAATAGCCAGTCTTAACAGTTTACGTGATCTGGCTCTTTATTTGTATTTATTTATTTATTTTATATATCAAATTATATTAAAAGTGTGATCTATAGCATATTGCATTGGCTAAAACACACAAGGAGTGTGGTAAAAAATAATATCGCAGACATCGCATTCGGACTCTAGAATTATTACAAAGGTTGTGAGAGAAAACACAGACATGACAGATTGGGATGGGATTAAAATCACCAAGTACGAAACAAAACATTCTCTAAAGACCCCCTGTAAAACTAGTCCCGTCAGAATAGGGCTTTACTTTTAGTCATTACTTGGGTAGCACACATATTCTGAATACCTTTGGCAGAATTCAAATGAGCTATTTTAATCTAGATTAAAAAACTTATTTATGCCCACCCCTAATAATAATAATAATAATAATAATAATAATAATAATAATAGCCGGAGATTTCAACCACGTCACTTTGGACTCTACATTGGCTTCTTTTTACCAGTTTGTGGATTGTCCCACACGGAACAACAGGACAATTGACCTACTGTATGCTAATACGAGGGACGCATACAGTGCCACCCCCCTCCCCCCATTAGGGAAGTCAGACCACAACCTGGTATATCTGAAACCCCAATATACACCCCTGGTCCAAAGGCAGCCTTTCACTACACGTTCCATCAGGAGATGGACCCCTGAAATGGAGGATGCACTGAAAGACTGCTACGACACCACAGACTGGGATGTGTTACTGAGCACACACACACATAGTGAGGACATAGAGGGGGCAACACACTGTCTAACAGATTACCTCAATTTCTGTGTAGAGGTGGTTGCCCCTGCTAAGACGGTACGATGTTACCCTAATAACAAACCGTGGGTGACACAGGAAGTCAAAGCTGTCCTCAACAAAAAGAAGAAAGCCTTCAGGAACAGAAACAAGGAGGAGATGAAAACAGCACAGAGGGAGGTAAAACAA
>JAUMHI010000259.1:3155866-3179189 GCA_032359435.1 Enteromius unitaeniatus | reverse complement strand
TACCAGCAGGAAGAGTGAAGGTAAAGCACTCTTTTCTACCTTCAGTATCCATGACTGAGGTGCTCTTGAGAAATGCACTTTGTGTATTCTTCTAGAGCGACTTCTAGTGGGGGACACCTTACTTGGCAATATTTCATGTAAATTGAGGCTATTATTGATACCTCTTGGTCTGAAAAAAATGTCTGTTGCATGCATTACAATGAAAGCTCATACCATGCTCATATGGGAGCGTGTATATCTAAAAAAAAAACAAGAGGCCTAAGACAAAGCCTTGTGCCACACCATTTGTTAATTCATTGAGGAGCCCTGATTCTGCTGTTTTAGGTGTTCCAGGGCACAGATGATCAGCTGCAGGACATGTATCAGAACCACCAGAGGACTGTGAAGGAGAAGGAACGGAGACTTGCAGAGTGTCAGCGTAATCTTGAACTTGCCGGCCGAGAGTGCCAAAGGATGAACCGTGACAAATCTGACCTGCTAGTTGAGCAAGGTAGTCAAATTTCCCTTTATGAATCGGTCATTGATGTACTGTATGTATCTGTTCTCTAAATATCCTTAAGTAGTTATTTAATTGATTGTTATATTTTGCTACTTGCTATTGCAAGTCAAAGGAAGGTTATTTCATGTTCATTACGTCTTTGATTTAATGTTATACAACCTTTTAACCACATTAAACACACAAGCGCTTTTATGTGGCCAAGTAGTTTTGCTTATGTTGCTTTTTTGCAGCACATGAAGTTTATTCTTATGTTCATCATAATTTTTTTTGTTGGTTTGTAGGCCGCCTGCAGTTGGAGGCAGATCGACACACACAAAGCATAAAAAAGAGGGACACCCAGGTCAAGAGTTTAGCATCTTCCCTGGAGTTGGAGGGTTATGACCGGACCCCTCTTAATGAGCGACAGCTCCAGAGCTTCCACAGACAAGTCAAAGAGAGACTGGATCAGGACACAGAGGCCCTTAACCAAACTATGGTATAGTTTGAGTACCACTTTATAGTACTATATACTCTAACTATATTATGTCATTGTGTTTATATATTTATGGCTTAACTATGGAAGCCTGTTTCCGCCACCGTATAAAAAATAAAAAAAGGTTATCGCAACTTTTTATCTCACAATTTTTTTCTCAGAATTGCGAGTTAGGAAGTCAGAATTCTGCTTTTTTTTTTCTCTTCATTTGCAACACTTTCTGGCAAAGCACCATAGGAAACCACGAGATGTGATTCAATGCTTCAAGTCAGATAATGTTTCTGGAGAACCCATCAGTGCATCCATTTATACATATTACATAAGGTTTATCTTACTTAACTTATAACTTTAACCCGTAACTTATGATATCCGTCAATATGCCACACATAGTTTGGCCCGCGACTGTTATACATGCTTCGCTGTAGACAACCGAGAGCATGCAGATCAACTACTCGTCCATCCATCAATCGCATCAACTGACGGACAGTTTCTCTGTCTGTAATAATGCCGGACAGCCAACAGCTGATCTATAAAACGTGCCACTTCAGCCTTATCTGTTTAGTCTTTGTCACAAATGATTCCTGCATAACGTTCTCTCAAGAGTCTGTAAACTAAGCTTTATGTTGTGTGACTCCTCTAATAAAATTAAGATCTCTCTATTAGTGAAACAGCCCCGAAAAAAATCTTCTATGATCTTTTCCCTGGTTCTGACTTCACAGCTCACAATTCTGTCATCATATCTCGCAATTCTGACTTCATGTCTCGCAATTCTGACATATCTCGCAATTCTGACTTCACAGCTCGCAATTCTGACTTCATATCTCGCAATTTTGACATATCTCACAATTCTGACTTCATATCTCGCAATTCTGACTTCATATCTCACAATTCTGACATAGCTCGCAATTCTGACTTCACAGCTCACAATTCTGTCATCATATCTTGCAATTTTGACATATCTCGCAATTCTGACTTCACAGCTCGCAATTCTGACTTCATATCTTGCAATTCTGACATCATATCTCGCAATTCTGACTTCATATCTCGCAATTCTGACTTCATATCTTGCAATTCTGACTTTATAACTCACAATTCTGACATCATAGCTCGCAATTCTGACTTTATAACTTGCAATTCTGAGAAAAAAATTCATAATTGTGAGATAAAAAGTCGCAATAACCTTTTTTATTTTTTATACAGTTTTATACAGGAAAGTTAAACTTCTTATCAGTTATGACTTTAGTATTAGTAATGTAACATGTTGCTATTTTACAGCATGATATGCAGGAGAAAGAGGCACAGAAGCAGCAAAGCATCGATGATCTCCGAGATAAAAAGACAGGTCTAGAGAGAACCATTGAGCTGAAGAGAGACATACAGACCAAGAAACAACAGGAACTGAAAAACATCAAGTCTGACCTCCAGAGACTGGAGGGCTCCTCGAGCAGACTACAGGAGCTAGAAACTGAACTTCAGAAAGCGGTTAGGCCTGCTCTACTGAACTACACCACACATGACTTCCATTGAGCATGAAGATGTATTTCTATTAATGTTTTGTTGATTTCATTAGCTGATTCCTTAACTAAAATGGCTAGACTTGAAAATAAGTAAATTAGTCAAATGAAAAACAAATAGAATTGTCTGATTAATCAGCATCTAACTGAACTAACATCCGTGGCACCTGTATTGTCTCGTATATTTCTTAAAGTGTGTGTGTTCATAGGAGCGTGAGCTTGATAATGCCGTGCAGGCCTGTACAGTGGACAGTCTAAAGGCAGAGGTAATTGAACTACAGAAGGAGAAAAGTGAATTGGATCAGGCCCAGCGCAAGCTAGACCAGGAGATGGGATTGCTGAACACACACACCGCGGCACGCACACAGATGGACATGCTCAAGAAGAACAAGGTGAGCTCACATACTATCATTCTTTTGTCCATTAGTGGCCAATCCCCGCTTCTATGCCGAAAACAAATACAACAAACCTAAATAAATGTTTTGGGGCAATAAAACATCTGAACAGTTAGAACAGAAACGGTCCAGGATACAGCTTAATATCTCCAGATTATGGTGGCCCAGTAGTGCCCATCACAACGAAACTGGAGCAATGCAATGAAATTGGCACAATACAACAGTAACAAGCCTATTTATATCTTATATCTATATATGAAACTAACATGCAAGCTTTATGTTAGTGGTACTGGACTAATAGCTTAAGGTGTTACAAAATGAAGAACATGCCATTTCGGTTATACAGGGGTGCTCAGTGTTTTAAAGAAGTTTCTTCTGCTCATTAAGTCTGAATCTATTTGATTAAAAATACAGAAAAAAAGTAATATTAATATAATTACAAATTAAAATAACGCTTTTTTTTATATTTAAATATGTTTGTATTGTAATTTTTTCCTGTCATAAAATTCTGAAAATGCTTTAAAGTTTCAATTTAGACTATGTACTAGATTTAATTGTTACCTTGGACCACAGAACCAGTCATATGGGTAAACGATTTGAAATTATACATGTATACATCATCTGAAAGCTTTCCATGAATGTGTGGTTTGTTACTTGATATTTGATAATCACAACAGTATTACTCATTTAAAACCACTTTTACTGCACCAGTCACTTTAAATTTGCATAGCTATGTAAATGACTTTGTACAAAAGTAACATTTTCAAAATTTAGATTTCGTGAGACCGTTACCTCGGGTATAAAGTCCTTCGATTTGACGCATCCTTTATAGTAACTCAGTAGCACACGCACAAAAAGCAAATACAATGTTGCTCCCTAAAAATGTGTACGAACTGGTCTTAGTACGCCTGCACATTGCTTGCAGTATATATCTGTAACACCTAGATGTCAGTGCATGTCTTTATATCAGTGGTGGCCAATGTCGGTCCTGGAGAGTTGCAGTCCTGCAGAGTTTTGCTCCAACTTTGATAAAAACCTGCCTATCGCTTTCTAGTAACACTTAGGCCTTTATTAACTTGTTCAGGTGTGTTTGATTCGTGTTGGGTTGAAACTCTGCAGTACTCAGGGACCAACATCGGCCAGCCCTGCTTTACATGATCTGTTTAAGGATTTATATTGATAGGAGTTATTCAAATAATTTAGGAATCATTATTTAATGCTTTTTTCTTTTGTTAGGCGCAATCAATTGAATAATTTCTTCAGAAAATGTGATTTTACTGGAATGTATATGACAGTATAAATGCGAAGAGATTATCTTCAGAATGGAATTTTTTAATACCGCTACCAATTTAGTAATATGTATTCTTTACTCAGTTTACAGATAATTTGCAAGGAATACTTAAATCTACTACTATTATCAAATGTTCAGAAGTCAGTCAGAACACACTGTGACAACGTAGTTTTTCGTATATTTTGTTGAACCTGGAACAACATTTTAATCCAAAATTTTAGTTTTGACCATATCTCTACACCTAAACCTGAACGTACCCATGAGTAATGCCTAAAATCAGAGGAAATGATAGACGACCGACACTGATGTACAAGCACCAGACATTGATTGTAAGCGTAAACTTCACAAAAATCCATAAACTGGTTCTTCAGATCTCACAATGTGGGCCAGGTCAAACTCAACAAAATCAGGTTCTGCTTGTGAGAACAGTTTAGCATGCCACTATTTAAAACATTTATAAAAAAAAAACACTAGGGATATAGCAGGTTTTATTGTCAGTGTTTATGTCCGATAGAAATAATTTATCTCTGCTTTGGATTCCAGATGGAAAAAGAGGAGCAGGTGAGGAAGATCAAGTCGAGGCATAATGAAGAGCTGGTGTCTCTGTTGGGACACTTCCCAAGCAAGAAGGAGCTAGAAGACTGGATCTACTCCAAATCCAAAGAGATCAACTCCACCAGAGACCGGCTCAACAAAATGAAGTCTGTCACAATTTTGCATAAAAGTAGTAGAGAATTTCATAAACAATAATGATTTAATGTGAGGATAGAATATGTTTTGCGCAGGTAATAGAGAATCCAAATGTCTACGTGATAAGCAACACATGCAGATACGCTGACCTTGATACAACAGAAAATAATGACATTTGCACAACCACCCACATACATGAGAAAGATCTTCTAAAGACATATAAATGGTTTCGATTCTGGGTCCCTGAGGAATAGGTCATCTTAAGGGCAATGGAACACATGATGTAATATTGAATGATAACGTTGAGCTTACACAGACAGGTATAATAAAGACAAACTATAAAGTAATTACATTAAAGAGTTGCACTTGTTATAGTGTACAAAATAACTAAATAAATATACACTCATAGAATGTACAGTTTTCCAAATGCTTTATTTTTTTAAATAAAAGCTAAATATCAGATTTTTCTCCAGCTTGCAGTAACTTGAACAGTGGTGTTTTATTAGGATTTAAACATTTTGCCCTCTTATTCTAATGGACTGTGTTTCAGGTTAGGAGGATATTATCAAATGTAAAGTGCAGTTGGTGGACAGCAAGACATCTTTACATTTTTTGTTTGACAGTAAGGAGCTTGCATCTGGAGAACAGAAGAAGTCTCACTTTAGTGCAGAAGTCAAACGTAAGGAGGAGCAGCTGGCCAACTATGAAGAGAGACTTTTTAGGGTGTGCGGCAGTCAGAACTTTGAGTCGGACTTGAACAAACTGGAGGATGAGTTGGAGAAGTGTTCCAAACAGAGAGGTACAGAAGTGTGTTCGGCTTTTACCAAGCATTTTTTAGCTACGCAAATACACATGCACATTTTCTGTGATTATTTTGGAGGACCATTGTCAAAATGGCGCAGAATTAATGTACATTTCCTTCTAAACCGAAGCCACAAAAGGGACATTTCGTAATTGATGGTTTGCGCATTTTGCAGATGGAGATTTCATGTGGGCATGGTTTATGGTAAATTACTCTTCATTGCTAGACAGGATATAGCCGTGTTTTTTCCAAGTACAGCTCTAACTGTAGATATGAGGTAGCAAGCTGGTGACTCTAATGCAGTAGCTGATAATGTTACCCACACAGTTGAGGTTAAGTAGTTTGTACCAGTTTTAAAACCCAGTTTGCGCTCCACTTTATAATAGCCTTCCGTGTTCTTAATGTGAGTCTCTTTTTCTCTGCTCTATCCTGGATCCTTTTTTTTTAAACAGCTATGCTTGCGGGTGCCACAGCCGTGTACAGTCAGTTCATCAGTCAGCTGACGGAAGAGGGCGAACCCTGCTGTCCCGTGTGTCAGCGTGTGTTCCCGTCAGAGGCAGAGCTCCAGGACGTCATTAATGACATGCAGTCCAAGCTGCGGCTCGTCCCAGACAAACTAAAGAACACTGAGAATGACCTGAAGAGGAAGGAGCGCAGGCGTGATGAAATGATGGAACTGAAACCCATCAGGCAAAAATAAATATATTTTTTATTTTATCTGTCCATTCGTTTATCTCTATACTTATCTATCCTCCATTCATCGATACATTTACTTTACCTGTATATTCATCCATTGACCTATTTATCACATCTATGCATACATACTGATTTGTTGTCCTTTCTTTCATCTATCCACCTATTAAGTCCTCCATCAGCCATTCGCCTGCCCACATATTCACCCCTTCATCCATATATCCATACAGCCCCTTCATCATGAACCTATTTGCCCCATTCATCCGTCCATCCATCCTATATCCATCTGACCGCCTATTCACTCCTTCATCCATCCACCTATTTACCACTTCATCCATTCACCAGTCGACCTTATTCATCCACTCATCCTTCTATTCAATTCTACCCCTTCATTCATTCATTTATTCATGCGTTCACCTAATTGCCCTTTCATACATATTTTTACCACTATCTATCTGTTAACCCTTTGTTCATTGATTAACCTTTTATTGATCCATCCATGAATGTTTTTAGTCATCCTCCAGATTCATATTAAGACAGCTTAAGATATTGATTAATCGCTTTCTATCATGTCCATCTCTTGTACTGTTAGGCAGTCCATAGCAGAGCTCCAGGAGAAAGAGCTCCCAGAGCTTAGAAATAAACTCCAGCGTGAGAATCGAGACATTGAGAAGCTGAAAGGAGACACTGAGGAGCAAGAGACACTGCTTTGCACACTGATGTCTGAGGAAGACACAGCCAAGGCCTGTCTGCAGGACATATCACTCATGGATCGCTATCAGGTCTGAGCTTAATGCTAGTCCAAACATAGAAAATACAATCCAGAGTAACGCTTTATTTTAAGGTGTCATAATACAGAGTAATTACCTAATTAGGCAGTCTAACACAGCTACTTACACTTAAGCACAATCTTGATGCACTTTATTTTAAGTAGCTTATGTCTGTGTACTATTCTGAAATTTTAATGTAATTAGAAAGATATTAAGTGCATTTAGGCCGCGTACTAATGAGTTAAAGCAAACTAAGGTGCAGCTGGATTAGGTTTACAGTATAGATACACATGAAGTAGACTTCAGTACAATCTTAATACCCTTCATTTTAAGTAGCTTATGTCTGTGTAATTGAATTTATTATTGTACAGTATAAAGTCAGCAACACACGTGACAATATTTTGGTTACATAAGTAGCTGTATAACACGTAAGTGTAACAATAGCAGCCTATTACATCTACATAATTACAAACTTTAAGTACAAACTGTTCCATAACTCAGCAACATCGGATGTGTATTTTTTATTTTTTTTTGTAAATACAACAGCTACTACTAAGTACTTACTAGGTAATTACTCTTTATCATGGACACCTTAAAATAAAGTGTTGCCCTGGATATCATAAGTACTGTTATGTATTTCTTACAATAACACAACATATACTTTGAGGTCTTATTCTACACCTAGAACACTCAGAATAATGCAATGTTGCTTTTTAATTAGTATGTAAATGATAGAGACTTGCATCTGGAAACAGTAGGTCATGATTTAACGAGTAGTATTTTATCCACCTGTGCATAATCAAAATGTTTTCTACTTTCTGTAGCTTGAGCTGAAGGATGTAGAGAGGAAGATCACTCAACATGCAGCCAGGCTGCAGGGAGTTGACCTCAGCCGCACCATGCAGCAGGTCAGCCAGGAGAAACAAGAGACCCAACACCGTCTGGACACCAGTACGTTCAGCAGTTTAAAAACCTCTGTGAATCTGTACTAAGTCAATCAAGTGAATATGTACTATGGTTCAAAAGGATTGGTACGTTTTTAAAGGGATCCCTGGTTATTAATATTGAATGGCTTAATATTACATAAATTATGTCTCTTACTTGAATATGTAGTAGAAAAACTGTAAATAGTTTATTTTAAAAAATTACAAATTCTCCTCAGTATTTTGGACTATGGGGGGTGACCCATTATTCTAATGACGAAAAATGGTTGCACTTGCTGTTTTTACCACAACACAACTCACAATACACAACTAAATAAAATACTGACATGATGACCACAGCTACTAAATGAGTTTACAGGTAGTGACGGATACAAGCATAGGCTTAAAGCAAATGTTGTACTATAAATGTTTAACGCACAAGCAGTCTAAAAGCCTGGGAAATCGTGTGAAATCCACGCTGAGAAACTCTTTTAGTCACCGCGGCGTAGTGATAAGTGTTGGATGGCATCTAACATTACGTTTTCACAAATCTTTTTTAAATCTTTTCACTAACTACTGTCTACTAAGAGTCAAAGGCATCAGAGCTAAAGTGGAAAGAACAAAAAAAAAAATTTCATCCACGGCCATCTTCTCAATATTTTGTCTGCCTCTTTATCCTGAAGGAAAACATCTAGAAAAATCTGACATTGCTTCTCTCATTGTCCTTCAACTAAAAATGAAAACCAAGAACGATTTTCTTTATTTCTTTTAAATAAAATTATTGACCCCAGATATTTGAACAGTCACATACATTGTTTAAAACATTTGTCATATTGTCATATGCTATTTATATACTGGTTATATTAATATATAAGGGAAAGTGTACAGCTTAGGTTCTTATAAATGGCAGCTTTTAAAATATTTTGAATCACCTCTGCCTTTACTGTTTAATTCAAGCATCTTCTTTGCAACGAATATCATGACAAATCAGCAAATGACAGGCCCTCAATTCATAAAAGTCATAAAAACTGCATGCGTTATTGTCAGACCACAGAACTTCTAAATGTAGTTCATTTCAAATCAGTTCTACCGTTGATTGTATTTAGCTGATATTTGTTCATTTGCTCCTTTTGTGTAGCCTGCAGTAAGATCGAGCTGAAGAGGAAACTGATCCAGGACCAGCAGGAGCAGATCCAGGCCTTGAGGAGCAGCGTTAATGAGATTCGTGGAGAAAAGCTCCAGATCTCCAGCAATATGCAGAAACGTCAACAGTTGGAGGAGCAGTGTGTGGAGTTCTCCACTGAGATCCAAACACTCCACAGAGACATTCGAGTGAGGGGCGCCACTCTGCTTCAATGTGTCTATTTATTCTTAAAGAGAAATATACATTTCATAGGCTCACTAAACACTGTATCAGTCGCTGGCATTAAACACCCTCCAGGTCTGACTGTTACGAGCATGTCTGTCAGTCTGAGAGTGTTAAGTAAACTGTTTTTTGCAGTAAACTGTTCCCACAGTGTCAGCTACAGAGGCAGCATTGAGTAATCCATTAAGTTTGTACTGTTGGTTTCCTGAGTATGCATAGCTTGCCTTGCTCCTCAGTTGTGCTGAAGGGTTCCTTCGTAGAGGATTCTGAGAAGTGTTAATGCACACATGTTTATTGGAGGCACATTGCCCCATTCACACAGTAAATTATTATAAAATTACAAGAATCAGGAACAAAAGTGGCATTCACACAAGCAACAACCCAACTCTTGTTTACTATTAAGACACCATTCACATCTGTACCACTCTGTACAGATGTAATGAAAGTAATGAAAACTATCATAAACACTACCATTCAAAAATGTATGATCAGAAAGTTTGTTTTTGTTGTTTTGAAGAAATTAATATTTTTAGAAACAATGCATTAAATAGATAATAAATGGTTTTGCATTGTTACAAAGAAATCCATTTCAAATAAATGATTTTCGTCAAAGAAAAACTTGGTTACAGTTTACACTAAAATACTGATCAACACGACTGAATAGACTTTTTGAAATGTTAGTTTTTTCCTAAACGGGAATAACTTTATGGGGCGGTGGACTAGGTCTTTGTTAATTTAGGACATTTAAGTAGTTTTTAGAAACATGTCATGTTACAAAAAAGCATTACCTGGAAGCATTTTAAGACTAAACAATGGCAGTAATGTATTTTAAGGTACGTCAGTGCAAGCTTTTTCCATTTTAGACAACTCTAACATTTATTTTAAACTGCCCCTATATGTTTTATAAAATATTTAATATTTCACCAAAAATAAAGTGGCTAGCATAAAACAGTTCTTGTAAAAAATGACTTATGAACGGTAGTGTAATCATATTGTTACTGTTGTTCATCATAGTTTGTCTGTTTGTTAGGATGCAAAGGAGCAGGTGTCTCCTCTAGCTGCCACTCTGGAGAAGCTCCAGCAGGAGAAACAGGACCTTGCTGCGCGGCGGAGACAGAAACAGGAAGAAGGGCAGAAAAAGGTGTTTGTTTACTTGTATAACATCATCAGTGTTATATGTTTTATATGACTTATTAATACTGTGAAATTATTTAACACAATATACTACATTAGTTAATAAACTCTTTGCTGATCATCAGAGTTGACTAAAGCTGTGTGTATTCTTTTAGATAAATGAAATCAAGGAAAAAGTTAAAAACATAACCATCCTTGAAAAAGAGATTACCAAGTACATAGAAGAGGGCAAGGACAGCTACAAAGAGGTACAACAAAATTGTGTTCAGCTCTCGCTTCCTATATGCAATATATATTTTCCATTTATTTTCTTCTTGATTTTTTCAGCAAAAAGAAACTGAGCTTCAAGAGGTGGACAAACAACTGCATGAGGCTGAAAAGCAGCGAGAGAAGATCAATAAAGACATTGGCAACATTCGACAAGATATTGACACTCAGAAGGTGCCAAGCTACATTTTTTATATTATTCACATCTATGAATTTAGGCTGATGACATTTAAACCTGGAAATAAAAGTTTAGAAAAAGCTAAAACTGAAATTTTTAATGTAAGATTAAGAAACATTTAATATTCGCATCTTTTTATTGGTCACACATCGGTTGTGTTTACACTTGGCATTAACATGCAATTACCATGACCCGAAAAAGCAGATCGGATCATCAGTCAATCTGACTCTCTCTGGAAAACCAGTCAGATATGTCTTTCCTGTGCAATATTTAAATAAGCCTGTACAGTTGTGTTCAAAATAATAGCAGTCAGAAATGACTACACAGATCAATCACTGTTTTTGATATAAATCATATTATTACATGGCAAATAATATGATTACCAACAGACCCAACATTCATGATATGAATGCTCCTGAGTCTGTGTAATTCGTGTTTCAAAAATATAGCTGTGTGGAGTTCAATCGGTCATGAAGGTGGCCCCTATTTAAGGATGAAACCTGCACATTTTGTACATGCAGTTCTCTCTGAGATAGCGCAGAAGAACAGCTTGCTTTAATTAAAATGTTGATTGGAGAGGGGAAAACATATAAACAAGAGACAAGTGGAAGAAAACGGAAGACTACCATTCGAATGGATCGAACAATAGCCAGAATGGCAAAGACTCAGCCAATGATCAGCTCCAGGGAGATCAGAGACGGTTTGAAGTTACCTGTGAGTACTGTGACAATTAGAAGACGCCTGTGTGAGGCTAGTTTATAGGCAAAAAGCCCCTGCAAAGTCCCACTGTTAACAAAAAGACATGTGCTGAAGAGGATACAACTTGCCAAATAACATATTGAGTGGCCTAAAGAGAAATGGAGAAACCTTTTGTGGACTGATGAAAGTAAGATTGTTCTTTTTGGGTCCAAGGGTCACAGACAGTTTGTCAGATGACCCCCAAACACTGAATTCAAGCCACAGTACACTCTGAAGACCGTAAGCATGGTGGTGCAAGCATCATGATATGTGGCTGTTTCTCTTACTATGGTGTCGGGCCTATTTATCGTATACCAGGGATCATGGATCAATTTGCTTATAACAAAATACTTGAAGAGGTCATGCCTTGTGCTAAAGAGGAAATGCCCTTGAAATGGGTGTTTCAACAAGAAATGACCCCAAACACAGCAGTAACCAAGCAGCATCTTGGTTCCAGACCAACAAAATTAAGGTTATGGAGTGGCCAGCCCAATCCCTGGACCTTAACCCAATAGAAAACTTGTGGAGTGACATCAGAAATGCTGTTTCTGAGGCAAAACTAAGAAATACAGAGGAATTGTGGACGGTTGTCAAATCCCGGGCTGGATGATCATACTGTACCTGCCAGAAGTTGGTTGACTCCATGCAGCACAGATGTGAAGCAGTGGTTATTCAACTAAATATTAGTTTAGTGATTCACAGGAAAGCTAAATCTTAACTGGGGTTTTTTTTTCAGTTTATGAAGTATGTATTTGAGTTGTATTGAAAAAGGCAGACACTGCTATTTTTTTTTAAACAGCCCTATATATTTTTTCCCGTCATTTTCTGTAAAGTAATTCAAATATTGCTAGTTTTTCTTCATGCTTTGATGTAAAATATAATGTGCAGTGTTCCCAATAAATGGAAATAAAAAATATTCGAAGATTTCTGAGCTTTACTCACATTTTAAAAACACTTTTGAACACAACTGTATATGTGCACAACAGCCTGATAAAGGTTAATGCTAAGTGTAAACGCAGTCATCAAGTGAGCATATTGAACACTTTTTGTTCAACTCTGTTGTCTGCTAATTTGAAATTATATTTCAATGCCAACTGCTTAATCATCTGAGACCACTGTCTGAATGCATGTTTCACGGTTAAATGCTTGCTTTTGTCCCTAAAACTGAAGCACTGAAGCATTTTATTTGTGTTTTGTTAACAGGTTCAAGAGCGCTGGCTACAGGACAACTTGACCTTACGAAAGCGGGTGGAGGAGCTGAAAGAGGTGTCCAGGAAACGTGAAGACTTGGTTAAGGAGATGGGCAACATGAAAGTTCTGCAACTGCGCAAGTATGAGATCATATAGCTGCCAAGTACCATTTAGGAAGTCCTGACAATGTTTGACACACTTTCAGAAGCTCAAAAGACTTGAAGTACACTCTATATTTACCGTAACTCTAGATGAATCCATCTCACTAACTCCAAATGACTGTTAACTAGGTTGTAAAGATTTTTATTGCGTGTGTGAGGTGACATCAAATTATTGTGCATCTTAAAAAGTCTGTCTTCTGTTGTCTAGTGAGCGCCGAGAAGTTGAACGAAAGTTGGAGGAACTAAAAAAGAACCGCAGTGTGGCTCTTGGTCGACAAAAAGGTTATGAAGACGAGATTCTCCGTTTTCGTAAAGAGCTCAGTGAGGATCAATATCACCGGGCAGATGATCTCTACAGAGACCAAATGATTGTGATGAGAACAACAGAGTTGGCCAATAAGGACCTGGACATCTACTATAAAGCTCTAGACCAGTAAGTAGATTTTGTTATCAGGGGTTTTCTGAAGGGTAGTTTCAGGTAGTGGTTTGTCATAGTGTGTAGGTTTGGTTTTGATGTGGTTTAACAGACCAGTAAGCAACAGGCCATGTTCACTTTTATCTAAACTAAAGGAAGTCTGACTCATGCATTTATCCCTCCTGTTGCAGCTGAATCATCACTGACGGGTGGGCTTTATCAAAATCCCCCAAATCAGGGTAAAATGTTTACCATAGCAATCTTCAGATGATGTCAGTATAAGAAGTTCTATTCGAAATACAAAATTAGGTCCAAAACAATATATTATAAAATATACACAATTATTAATGTATTGCTTTCCTTCTTTTTTCTTTTTTTTGTATTTATTTATATTGCCCCAAAATTGAATTGTGATAAACAATATTATTGTCATTTTAAGACTATTTTATTCAACTGATTATGTACTAGAAGTATGACAATATAATAGCATAATAATGCAAGAACCCTCTTTCAAAGAACATTTTATTCTTAAGATTATTTAGACATTGGAATCAGAATGTGAAAAAATAAATACACCTTTGTTAACAAAAAAGAGCAAGGTAACAGGAACTACAAAAAAACAAAGCATGTTTAAGAGTCAGTTTAGACTTTAAACGTATCTCACACAGACTCATCGAGCCATATCTGCTACCAGATCCATTTTTAATTGATAGGCAGATTCAGAGAAAGGAACACCAGCATGTTTGTGGGGCTTAAGGCAGTATCTCTTTGAGCTAACAATATTACCAGCTGTGCTAAACATTCTTTCTGAGATGCACATGTATTTTTGCGCTAACTTGGTTAATAGGGAAAACCTTTTATGGTTATCACGCCACCACATCAAGGAATCAGATGTTGCATCAAGTGTGTCTTCCTGGAGGGACTTAGTCGGCTCTGCATCAGCCTGCACTCTTTTTGAAAACATTGCCTAAATCTGGTGACTTGTAAGTTGGGTTCTTCTGTTCTGGAGAAGGTCACGCAGCCTCTTTTTCTTGGTTGCTGGAAGTTCAGATTCAGATCCTTATTTTTCCCCTGCACAGCTTCAGTGTAGCTCTCACCACTGGCACCTTCTTCTTGTCTAGTAGTACTTGCAAGAGTTTATCTTTGACATCATCCAAGACCCCCGCATCCTCCATGGTACCAGGATACCTTTGTTCCAAGATGGTGACCTTAAAGGTTTGCCTTTATTTTTGTCAGTGCAGTGTCACTGGGGTCTGGTGATAAAAGCTCACCTTTAAAGGCAGGGTAAGCAATTTCTGGAAGCTAGAGATGCACCGATTGACCGGCTAGTGATCGGAATCAGCCGATTTTTTGTATGACCAGCCCAGATCGGTGACCGACCGGTCAGGCTCAAGTCTGCCCCGATTTTGACTTGCCAACAGGTTTTGAGAAATGGCCAACATCACAGGCAAATCAGTGTTCGTTCACGCAAATGACAATCACACAGTGTGAACTATCACAGACGTGATCTGAGAGAATCACTGATGTGTCTGCGACGCCCGTGAAATATTAGGCATGCTAAATATCTGGATCTGTCAGCGATTCAAAATCATGCCGTGTGAATGTGTTCTCAATGAATAACATAAGCGATTACTTACAGCCAATGAGAGAGGGCAGCGGGATGTTGGGGGAGGAGTTACGAAGGTATAGAAAGTAAATATCATCATCATAATCTTTTCTTGTCATGCAGTGTGAAAACCCCTGTCGTCGATCTATCATGCAGTGTGAACACTTACTAATAAGCTTAGTTATTGTTTGTTAGTTGTTAGTTATTTTCAAGGTGCAGAGCATTTTATTTTGTTGTCAGAAGATCTATAATGTTTATTGGTTCCTTTTATTATAAAAAATTTCATTGGAAAAAGTTTTTTGTTAGTATAACTATACTAATGTTAGTTAACATTAGTAGTTAGTTAGGAACTTATTTTATACCTTACAAGCACTTCATTTTTTTGTTTTAATTATTTTGTTGTGAGACAAAAAAAGTTTAATAATTTATTTTATTATAAAATACATTTCAATGAATATAATATGCTGTCATTACAGTTCTTTAAAAAAAAAATCGGAATCGGCAGGTCACACTTTCTTTAAAATCGGAATCGGCCAAGAAATTTGCAATCGGTGCATCTCTACTGGAAGCCAATGCTTATAATTCTTTATAAGAGGGGAATTAGTTTGGCTGTAATGCTCAAATAGCTTGCGAAAAGAAAAAACATCAAAAGATTGTGATAAAATGTGATATGAAAGCACCCAGGAAAAGGGAGGGAGAAATTGGTTTTCTAAGAACCAACCTGCTGGCTAGTTGTGGTGCAAAAGGTCCTATAACTGTGGAACGAGTACTAAAACTGAACTTAGTTCCTTTTGAAACTATACTTGTTTTGCTAAACATATAATACCAGTTTTCCACGAGGATATGGGGAAACCAGAAATGTACATTTATCTAAACTACTTCATATTTCACAAATTACCGTTTCAGTTGTGTGAATGGGTTCAAGAAGTGGCATACTCCAGACTTAAAGTCACATTACACCACATGAACATCCTGGCTTCAGCAAAGAACACACAATTTCAGTGTTATAGCTAAAGCAGTAAGTGTTAATATCAAAAACGCGGTTGAAATTATGTTGTAGGTTTCACATGAAGGAATATACAGAGGAAGTCTTAAGTCATCATTATTGGTTTAGATCAGTATCGTCCTTTGCGTTCACAGAAGTTGCATCAGGAGGTCTGTCGGTGTCTACTCCTGCGTCATCTACTGTGCAGAGGCGTTATCCTTACTTTTTGTTTAGGAAATCTTCAATTTTTATATGATGATTTTTCTTCGCTTGATAATACAATCAGTCATTTCACTTCAAAAATATTGATTCAAATAAGTATTGGGCAAACAGTAGCTTCATTGGTAAATGAGTGATATTCAATTGTATATTATATAATATTCATTGTAAATGTATTATTAATACATCTAAATAATTTATTGCATAATGACTGTTTTGGACATTAATCAGTGTGCACCAGAAATAGGCCAAATTGTGTAATGCTCTCAAAAAACCACAATATGTTCGTACAAGGTTTCAGGGTTTGTCACAGTGCTTCTAGCAAACCCTTGGATGTGGCCTGTCATTGGAGAAAAATCGATTTCTGTTTTCAGATCAGTTTTTGGGAAATTATAGTAAATATTGCATAAATAAGTGGTTTTATCCCCATTTTGGTTAACCATCTACTATATTTAATGTGGCTTTTTATTTGCACAACCAAGGAAGATAAGTACTCTCAGCCACTTGGTGATATTTTGCAATCAAAAAAAAATTCTATATTTTCTGGGATTTTATCAATTAACGATAATTAGACAATATTTTTCTAAATGTTTGTTATTGTGTTGGTACTGACTTCTAAAGTTTTTGAAAGTCTTCATGTGACACATTCTGTGTGGTGGTCAGTTCACACTGATAGATATTAATACTTTACAATAAGTTGATATTTTCATTTTATAGCCATTTTTACCTTTAAATTCTGTTTAGTTTTTTTTGCATAAAAACAGGAAATATGGTGTTCTTCTTTATCAAACTGTTTTAAAAAATCAATATCCCATTTGTAATCATGGTCTATTTAATACTTATTAAATAAATAATAATTAAAAAAGAAAGTCAATGCTGGTACCAACAGGGCACTCAGTATTCTAGGTACTTAATGTGCTTTGGTAATGATATTTTTCAAATAAAGCCAAAGTAACATTCATATTGCATACAGCACACGTGTTATATGAATATGACAGTGGGCAAGCACGTGAAGCGCAGCATAAATTTAAATCACTGCATGCGTTCTCTGCGTGACTCAGCTTCACAACATCTCAACTAGATTCAACCAAGTTTACAAGTTTTGAAATTTAGATGTTCGTTAGTCATTCAATGACTTGTTTAAATGTGTATTTGCTGAATGCTGATGGCAAACGAGAAAGTATTATAATGTTTTCTATTACTTATAATGTTAAAGCAATCATTATAATACTTTAAAAAAAAAACATTTTAATTCCCTCGTTTAACTGTTCTATCTGATTATTAGATGATGGCGGCGAACAAGAGAGAGAATCTGAGCACTGTGCGCTCAGGCAGTTCTTTTCTCAGCACCTCGAACATATCGTTGAAAACAGAAAATGTATCGGCCGATATTTGAAAAATGCCAATGGCGATATATCGGTCGACCACTAATGTGAAGTGGTATAAATCTGTGCATATTGTCTTGAATTTACGATCAATTTAAAGGCATTTTTTGACTGAATCATGCAGTGAAAGAACACACTCTAAATGCGCATTAACTAGTTTAACTTCATGTAATGTATGCGAGCACTCTGTAGGTTCATTGTTTAAACAACACTATCGATCTTATCTCAGACAATATATATCACACAACCCTAGGAGAAATACACACAGAAAACATGCCTTCCTTTTAAAATGGATAGTTGGACTTTGTATTTTGAATATTCAAGCATTCCAAAATATCTTCTAGGTATCTTCTCTGATCGTTTGAAAACCTATATTGTTTGACCAATGGAACATGAAAGCTGAACCTAACTGCTGCAGTCTTTATAACTGCTCACCAGATTTTGGTGCTTCAAAGATTGATTGCTCATTTGCCAAGTCAGAGAATCATGATTTATGTTTGTGACGTCACTTATCAAATTCTCTACCGCTGTGTGCTTCAGATGGACACTGTACATAGACAGGTGTCCAAATTACCAGACTGCACTTGATCAAAAGCCTAGAAAGCAAAGCAGTTTTCTTCTAATAAAGCGTTGTGCCTGACATTAAACCGGCTGACCCAATCTTCTCACCATGATACCATCATTGCTGTTTGTGCAAAGGAGTAGAGGAAGTGTGGCAATCTGATAGGACACACCATGCTTAGGTGCAAGATTCCATCTAATATCAGCTCTAATAACAAAACTGTCCAAATTTTTTTTCAAGTTTTAGTACTTCAACAGATACAGTAGTTCTAATAAATCAGTACAATCTTTCTTTGTTTGCTTTTATTGCCACTGTGTTATTTGTCTTTAACAAATATTCAAACGATAAACTGCTTGTATGTGGAAAAATAGATGAACAAGAATGTTTATGGTAATGGCATACACATGGCAGCCTTTTTTCCGTGCTAAATGTGTGAAATGTATTAGTATACATTGAAATTAACATTGATATGCATTATATTAGTATGCATATACACATAAAGTAAGATTAATACATGTTTGTAATGCTAAATAATTTGTAGTAATAATGCAAATTATTTTTATCAATACTAATAGAATACTTTAAACTCTCTTGTATGTTAATTCAGGCATAATAGCATTATAGTTTATATTTGAAAAAATATCCCCTTTGCAAAATTTGCTGATGGTGATTTGGAGTTTTAGAAAGTGACAAAGGGATTTTATTTCTTTATTTATATTTTCTTTTTTATTACAGAACAATAATGAAGTTTCACAGCATGAAGATGGAGGAGATTAATAAAATCATCAGAGATTTATGGCGAAGCACATACAGAGGACAAGGTCTGCCATGACTGATGCTTGACTTGATATATCCAAACATAAATACAGCAGTGTTCACATGTGTCCTGATCTCTCACAGACATTGAGTATGTGGAGATACGCTCTGATGTGGATGAGAACACCTCCGCTGGCCTGAAAAGAAGGACCTATAACTACAGAGTGGTGATGGTCAAAGGAGACACTGCTTTGGACATGCGTGGACGTTGCAGTGCTGGACAAAAGGTCAAAAAGCCACTACTTGCATCATGGGTTTCTCTTGAAAAATACATAGTATATTTATGCACTTCCATTAAAAAGGTATTTTCAGTCACTCTTAGCCCCCCTGGGTCCCCATTAAATGTGATGTACATGAAATAAGTCATGCATATTGAATAAAAACATTATTTGTTGACAAAGCTGGTGTTAGATTTTGGAGATAAGAAGAGGTTGCTGACACTTCTTTTAGTCAAACCACAACTAGCTGATGGTTTTATTGGTCGATAGATCAATGTGCGTGACTGCAAAATAATACAAAAGGTGTCTCTTTTTTATTATTATTATTAATTCCTATAAAGTGTTTGTAATCTTTGACTTTTTCTGCAGGTTCTTGCCTCTCTCATAATACGGTTGGCTCTGGCTGAGACGTTTTGTCTGAACTGTGGGATTCTGGCGCTAGATGAGCCCACCACCAACCTAGACAGAGAGAACATAGAGTCTTTGGCACATGCACTGGTGGAGTAAGTCTTTATATATGTATATAGCCAGTCTTAAAACGGGAAACTCTTATCTATGTACAGCTAGAGGAACTTTTAGTTGCTATGTAACTAAAACCTCTACTTTTGGTTTCTTTGTAGGATAATCAAGAGTCGTTCTCGCCAACGCAATTTCCAGCTCCTTGTTATCACCCACGACGAGGATTTTGTGGAGCTTCTGGGACGGTCCAACTATGTGGAGCATTTCTATAGGATTAGGAAAAACCAGGACCAGTGCTCAGAGATCACAAAGTGCAACATTAACACTCTCAACTCCTACCTGCACTGATGCATCAGATCAGATGAGAGCAGAAAGACTGTTAGAGTTAAGTTTTTGGACAGTTGTTATGCATGATCTAAACATGAGGCTTATCAGCCTCTGTGCTAAAAGTGTATGTTGGCCTCGTTGTAAATTTAGTTGACCTCTTTCAGAAATATATATATATACATAAAAACAATTCTGATTCTAGTCATTTGTGGGGTTTTTTTCATGATCTGTTATGTTGGCATCAAAAAGTATTTGAGCTAGTTCTAATAATTATATATCTAATAATAATTCATTAAAAAATGCATTTATCAACCTAATTAATAATGTTCAACATTTAATGCAAGTGAAACAATACTCACCTAAATCCTAACAATATTTAAATCGTTCAGCCCTGGCACCAAACACATGATATAGTGTTTGTTTAATTATATAATCTGGGATATAATATCGATAGATATTTAAGGATGTGCAAAAACGGGTGATTTTTTATTTATTTTTAAATGCATTAAACTGGAAATATTAATTATGGAAATGTATCAAAATAATATATCAAAATAAGAAATAGTGCACATGCACATATTTAGTGTTTTACAGTATGTTTGGAATGATAGAATGATACATATAATGTGAGGAAATATGTAAATATTGTTTCTTTGTAATTAATGCCTAGACTTAATTGTTCATGGAACATGTCCATAGTTAAAGTGGTGAAATACATCTGTGTTTATTCTGCTAATAAATGTAGGTAAAAATACTTTATTAAATTAGTCTTGAGAAAAGATCTCATTTGGTTTGGTCATTTGTAAGGTCATCCACACATTAATTTTAAGTGTGAAATGTACGAGACTCATAAAAGGGATTACTTCTCACATGTTTGTTTCTAAAATTAGCTGTAACATTTAAGTTCAGCCAACCGGCAATTTAAAATTAGTTTTTCAATGTTGTTAACATTCGCTGTCGTCATCGTGTGACTAATGCATCTCCACTGTATCAGCGCAACTGCTAAAACAAACTCATGCTGGTTTGCTGCAAAAGCTATCAGTATTGATCGTTTGATTTTGCAGTATTGAAACTTATTTGCACAAGCAAACATAGCGGAGATGTGGCCGTCAGCACCCCATCTAGAGGCCTGTTACCCAAAATCATTATGATCTTTCTTGGCAGTTTGTCAGTGTCAGTTCCAGGAAATCAGGACAATATGACAAATTATCAACCACATCTCAATCAAGATATTCAGTGAGCGCGCAGCTATCAGCCAATGAACAAACCTTAGCTTACGCTGCAAAAAGGAAGCTTGGTAGCCAAGTCTTTTGAGAGTATATATACACAGTATTCAGCAGCGGTGGAACCAGGTACCTCTGGCCTTCAGACAACCAAAGTCTCTGAGAAACCCAAGCAAACAGACAAAATGATGAAGACTATACTTCTGCTTGCTTTTGCTGTCTTGGTCTCCAGCAGTCCTGCTCAACCCAGTCGTACGACTCTTTCGAAACACACTGGTAAAAAATACCTGTTGAAAGAGCTTATTGAAGAGCTGGCCACAGCAATGAAAAATGTCTCAAAGGATGCTGAGGTAAGATATAAACTAAAGCATAGACAAAAGTACAGTAACTATATTAAGCCAAAACGGTCTACTTTAATATTCAGAACAGGATGTGATTGCAATATTAATTGTATCTGTTATTTTCAGGAAACACAAAGTGTCTTCCTGACAGAATTGAATGGCTGTGAGGTGAGATGATACACAGATTTTTATTAACCCACTATTATCACTTTTTTTTTTTTACAGGTTTGGGTTTCTTTTATGTGTTTCTTTTGATACATTTATGAGTCTAAAGCCCAAAATATTTTCCTGCAGTGATTTTTTCACATTTCTGCTTTTATAAAGTGTTTTAATGATAACTATAAACTCGGAAGGATTCAAGCCCTGATCTTACGTGTGATTTTAATATATTTGCAGACTGAGACTTTCTGCCAGGCTGAGCAAGAACTGAGAAATAATGTTTCTGTATTGTTTGGTACCATATATGACCAGTTCCGTACTGACATGAAACTAATGAGGACTTTAAACGCGTATAACATGCATCATGGGGTAAGTTGAACTCTGGAATTCAGTGTCTTCTCTATACGACACCTCAGTCCTATTTGAATAACCATGACATTTACTTTATTTCAGAAAACCTGCAAACCTGCTTCTAAAGGCTCAAATCAAGTTCATCTGCATGCTTTCTTGAAAAACCTCTTGACATGTGCTAAGAGTGTATATAATCAACTCAAGTAAAAGTAATTTATGAAGGAACAAGTTTATTTGAGAGTGTTATTTTTTATACATTGTCTGTAGCCGTATATAATTTTGAACCTGAAATAAATTTACATACATGTATTTTAACTCATATATGGTCTGCAGTACAGATTTTGTGCAGCATTTCTGTGTTCTGACTGAAAAGAACTTTTCGATGAAGCGTTGAGTGCACACATATACTATTCACTTAAGAGAGAAACCCATGATGCCTGTAGTGCACGTGTCAAACTGTATATATATTTTGTCCAACACTGCAATGTCCATGCATGTCCAAAGCAGTGTCACCTTTGACCATTTTTACTTCGTTATAGGCCCTTATTTTCATTTACATCAGGAAGTAAAAAGGAGATGTTGTTTTAATTGAGTTTATTTTAATGAAATACTATCACTTTTAACAATACAGATTTTAGCAAAGCACTGAACATTATCAAATAGAAGAACAGAGTAATGGTAATGTATAATGACGAGAATTTAAACTTTATTAATCAAATGCAGAGACGGTCTCTGTAGTCAAGACGACGATAATCACTGTAATCACTGAAAATCAGGTGTCCCCAACTAAGCAAGCCAGAGGCAACAGCGGCAAGGAAACCAAAACCCCATCCATGATAGAATGGGGGGAAAAAACCTTGGGAGAACCAGGCTTAGTCTGGGTCCGGCGATCTGTCCATCTAGGTGTTCTGATGAAGATCATCTCTTTGTGCTGGTACACCGTCTGAAAAGAGAGAGACTAATATTAGCATAAAGGCCATTCCTTTTACGCTGTAACGAGTACACCGTGTGTTAAGGAGAGTTAAGGCTCCCGGTTCCGGCTGATCTAATTAATGCAGCCTGCAGCCTAACAATCCTTTAACGGATTTGATTAATTAATGTGTATCAGTGTGTTATGTGTAAGCCAGAGCAAAGAGATGTGTCTTTAATCTAGATTTAAACTGACAGAGTGTG